>JASSUY010008692.1:0-15838 GCA_032466535.1 Forpus xanthops
GCCCCAGCCCCGCGCGCAGTGTCCCGGGGCCGGGGCAGTCGGGGACACCATCCCCGGCCCGCAGGGGACGCGGGCTGCCGCGCTCCGAGCCGCGGTGGGCTCTGTTCTCAGGACCGAAAACAAAGCGGTGCCGAGGGCCGGGAGCGGCCGCAGGTGAGGGCTGGGCCGTAGCGCGAGGGGGAAGAAGGGCAGAGACCCCCCCCACGTGGCACGGTAAGGGCTGGCGCCTGTGTGCATACTGATACTGGGTACCGTCGGGGTGATAGTGACCCTGCAGCATTCACTCTGTGTACCCCAAACAACTCAGCCGTAAGGCAGAAACCAAAGCCAATGCATATGTATCTCTGTTTTCCAGACTTTTCAAGACAGCACATGAGGGCAGAAGTCTCAAGACTACAAGTCTCCTGAGAATTCCTTCCCCCTACCTTTTAATGGTTTGAAAACAACATGTGGGTTTGGAGGCCAGATCTTTTTATCTCATGCTTATTGCACCCGTAACTCCAGAAGGGTATTTGCTAGCATACTTTAGTGCACTTCATCCACCAGAGAGAGAGAGGTTTTGGTCTATTTTTAGCAGAATCTTGCTTTAGTGCTTTGGTTTAGGGAAGAAGATTCAAGCCTTTAAAACCTCACAGTTGCAAGCAGCATGATGTTGTCTTTGTTCTTTTCTATTGACATCCAGAACATGAAAAGGGAAGCTTCTTTCTCAAGAGATTCCAGAGAAAGTGAGAAAAAAACCAATTGAGACAGAGCACTCAAATATGCTGGTACTCCAAATAACTCCTTCTGGAACAATACTCTGCTCCCATGGAGTTAATCCAGGCTACTTTTTCCTGAGTAATTATTCTAGGATAACTCCATGTATAGACAAGTCATTGGCTCAAGTCCAAACACAACACCCTTGATCAAAAGAGAGGAGAAAACACACCAGAAATGTGCATCTAATGTGGAAACAAAACATTTTGTTAAATTAGGCTCGCAGACACTTACTGCTAATAGAGTCCTTCCCTGCTTGCTCTTCATGCCCAACTCATTCAAGGTCTTAATCCAGTGTTCAGTCACTTCACAGTCATTGCCACAGCAGAAAACCCTACTGGCATAAGCACCATACTCTGGTTTCACTAAAGGACTCATAAGAGGGAAAAGTCCCAGACTAATTACCAACAGGCATACTACAATCCATGTATTTCACAGTAATTAGTAAAGGTTTGAAAATAAGTCTGAAAATAGCACTGAGGTTCATACTTAAAAAAAAAAAAAAAGGAGTTTGCCCTTCAGGATCATTGAAACTTATATGCTTGTAATACTCTTATAGTACCTACACTTACTTTTTGAGTAATGCTTGTACTCAGTAGCTTGTGTAAGGAGTCACAGAAATACTTTCATTCACAGCCATCTGAATGATACTGGCATGTTAGGTTCATCTGACTTCTCCCTCTCCCTCCCTCAAACCTGGGCTGCCTGGGCATGTTGTACCTGTTTGTTGTTACTCACAGAAGTTGCTGTGGGGAGACAAGACTTTTCTCATCTCCTGATGCAGTAACAAGCATTCCAAGACATAGTTGTATTAAAAGCTGTCTCAGGTGACCACAACAGGAATAACAAAAATACACTGTGTACAGGGTAGCACAGAACTGCACACAAACAGCTTAGTTACCTTGGATGGTCTCTCATCATTTTGTACTATTTTCATTTGCTCTAGATGAGGAGAGAAAAAAAAAGTTAAAAAAATAGTCCGTTTCCTTCCTTTGCTCTTCCTCCAAAACAAACATGCTGTGGGTTATCTACAACTAACACGTACTTTGGGAATTCCTCTTTTGTATTACCCTTATAATAAAGGGGGGCCAAGATTAGGTATGATGACCAATTCAACATGAGCCCTCTGCTATGTATAACAGGGCAATTCCAAGTAAGGTGATGGCCAGATCAAAGCTGTCACTCTTTTTGGAACAAAGGCTCTGCTGTTGCCGAGTTTTCAAGCTGTCTGCTTATTAATGGTGTGTTGATGCTCAGCCAAAGGGCTACAAGGTGTTTGTCTGCTGTGTCTACATCTCAAGCAAGCCTTACTGCCAGCAGTAGCTTCCTCCTCCATACAACTGTGTAGTTCATTACAAAGGAAAAGAAAATAAATTCTGGAAGAAAGAAGAGGTGGGATGGAATAGCTAGAGCTTGGGCAAGACATTTTAGACTTTCCCTAGAAGGAAGGCAAGGCACAATGCTTTCCATTTCTGAACTTTCACCATTTACATGAACAAAACATACTATGCAAAGAAATACACAACTTGTTGATGCTCAACTGTGCAGCTCTTATGCAGCACATCAAATGGTCCCAAAAAGCCGAAATACGTAAACATCCCCTTCCCATTTCATTAAAAAAAAAGGGGGGGGGGGCTTGATGTTATAATTGATGTCATTCCAGATGAAAAAATAATACAGACCAAAACCATTTGGTTCACTGTGCAAGTTCTAAAGCAAGAGAGGTGTTCCAGTTCAGAAACAAAGTAGTTCCAAGTGTTAAGTCACCTGGATCAACCTTGCAGATTGTTCCTCCTCAACACAATACACGTAGCAGTTTTAGAACTGCCTGTTCTCCAAATTATTTACATTTATTGAACAGATGCATCTCAACAGATACAATAAACAGCTGAACTTCTGTGCAGCCAGTGCTATCAGACTGTTTTTGCCAGTATATCCTCTGAATGCTCCTGGCTTTCTGTTAACAATGATGTTAGGACTAGCAGAACAGCAACACAGAAAATAAAGGCTTTTAGAGTGGTAAGGGAGACAAACTACCCATCACTATGTAAGGAAAATGTTTTGCTCTGAAGAATCTAGAAGTCAGTTTGTTAAAATAGTTATATTTACACACTTGGTATTCTGAGCTGACACTCATTGTATTTAAATGAAGAATGTTGCTATTTCTCTCTCTACTGTCTTTTCAGAAAGACACCAAAGATACAGCTTTTACTTGTTGCTACATTTGAGTCAGATTAACTGCAGTTCCAGAGGAAAATGTTGCTATCCTAACACTTCTGTTTTTCTCTTTGATGTCTAAAACAACTATAGACATCATTCTGCCATTCTTTACTGGCTGGCAAAGTAAAAATACCTCTGTTGACAAATTGGTTAGAATTTGACACGATATTCCAGATGCTGTCTTTAAATCTGAGCTTTTAACATTTAGTATAATGGCTTTAACTTAATGTTTCCATATAATATACAAAGTATTACACAAACAAAAAATAGGAGTTGAAAGAAATATTTCAATCCAGATGCAGAATTTTAGTGAAGACTGCAACCAGTGTTACAGAGCAGCTCTTTGTCTTTTATATAGAGAGAGTATTTTTCCAGCCAAGTTGACAGGTACATTCCTTAAGTAGTTTCAGAATGATCAGCCTGAAGGGTTTGGAGAGTAAACCATCTTTGTAAACATACTTGGAGCACTTTATGAGTGTAGCTAGGCAGATATCAGGAAAATGCTGGTGACAAATAGGAACTAAACACCCTTAGTTTGGACTGCTGTGGAAGTAATCGAGGATGTTCCTTCAAAATTACTGATTCCTAAGGCATAAAATTGCAGTCATCTTTAACGTGTGCCTGTATTCCAATTCACTAGTTACATACACCACTATGCAACATTCCTCCTCAGTAAGGGCAGCCTAAGCTTAAACATCATCATACACATCGCATGCCCCTTTGCAGCCCCATTTTGTGGCACTCTCTGCCAGACATATATCTTCAAATCTGATATTGCCATAGGTGAAACTTGTAGTGCTGACAGCATCCCAGACCCATCTATACCATGCACAGTTCTTGATCTACAACACTATCCTGCACATGAAATCTTGCTTGCCTTGTATCATTGTCCACCAGAGGCTGACACATAACCCAACATAATGCAACACCCCATGCAAACTTCTGTGCAATTTGGGCCAATTCTCCCTTAATGTCCGTCAATATGTGCATCTTTCAGACAATTTGGGCCAAAGCAGCCAACCATTGCTCGTAGACCAGCAGAAGAGAGTGAAAAAGCAAGCAAGGTATATCTTGGGGGGGGGGGGGGGGGGGTGTGCTAGCAGGGAGCAAGGCAGGAAGAGAGCAGGTTTACAAGGAAGATCTCCCTAGAAATTACCTTCACAAACTGAAGAAGTGAAGCGAGCCTTCATGGGATCATATTTTAACTCCACCAAGAGCCAAAAACAAACACTGACCAAGACAAAACACTTTTGTTCTCCTAGCTCACACAGACTCTGACTGAAGAGTCTTTGGCCATCGCCCAAAGCACAGCTCCATGCAACTGTGATAACACCTCCAAGCATTGCACCAGGTGCTGAATGCACAGGATCTGGCCCTGTGACAGAGTCTGCAAAGCAAAAGACCAGGAATTACAGTCACTTGAGGAATCTGGTTGCTAGGTCACTACCCAGCTTATCATAACAGCATGGCATGGCAGAGACCCCCAGCTCCCCTTGCAGCAGATTAGTGGAAGCAGCTGCTTAGACGTTACCAGACTTGTTACACCTGCTCCCCCCATCAGGTCCTGGATCAGACCCAGCTGTTTCACTTCCTTGGACGAGGTAAAGCCCAGTCACTCTGCACAGGTGTTTCCAGTGACTGACAAGAACCATGCCGAGAAATTGGACTTTTGTGTTTGATTTTTAATAGATTTAAGTTTTTCAATGTCACTGTCTGTAACAATTTTGCAGGTTTGGCACTATAGCCACCTCATTCATGTGTCAACTAAACCGTGTCTGCCACTGATTCAACGGGACCTGTGTTCAAGACATGCTTAACTACAGCTTTCAGGCCACTGCAGACAGAGCTAGCAGAGGCTGCTGCTTCTATGGTTAAGCTCTAAAGTTATCAGCCTCACAAAGACTCTTCCTCTGTATTCTTCACTTTTACTTTGCTAATAGAAGGCTTTTTAAAATGAAAATAATGTAACAAAGATATTCACTTTTCAGATTAACCCAAGAACAAATTGGATGAGGTATAACTGAGCACAGTCTTGTTTTTACTTCATTTGGATCACCAGTTAAAAATAGCTATTTTCTGGACAATATATAGTTTTAATTAATCTTAGTCTTATAAATCAATCCATAATGAACAAATCCTAACCTTTGTAATAGCAAATCTCACTTGCTGACATGCTCACTAACAATCTGAAAATATTAATTATGCAAAGGCTGTAAAAAAAAGAATCCTAAATAAAGTCTGTAAAAGCTCAGTGTACCCAGGATCTGAATGAAAATCAGGTTTGCCTGGATGTGAATAGCAGTTAAGTGAAGGCTGAGGACACACTGTAGTTCTCATAAGCTCCCTGCTGAGCAGTGCAACCTTTAGTTTCTGGAGCTCCATAAGTTATTAGCAAGAAACAAAGGATTCTTCTACCTTCATGCCAATCTACTTGTACTGCTATTTTACATGCAAAAACTGTCAGATACTTTCTTATTATTCCCACAGATTACAAATATCAACAAATTAAGAAAACCTGTTTTCCAAAGATTTATTTTTTTTAATATCACTTCTTTAGCCAACCACTATCCATTTACATCTGAAGGAAAGACTGAGGATTGCCGACATGCGCACTATTTTCCAATTAACTGCTTCTGTTTAATTATTAAACAACTACATTAAGTTTAACAGGAAGATTTTTTTCCAGTTCCAGACTAAGCCTGCTCACGCATGAGTTAATCAGGAACAATTTCATGTTTAAACAAGCACTACAGCAGTATTCATACAAAAGAAAATACATTAGTTCTCTGCAATTCCAGTTTTATTCAATGAAAAGATTCATTGCATGATGCTGCCATGACCAGGCAGGCTTAGTGGGTAAATTGCAAATCTAATCAGTTTGGCAAAGGGCTTTATGGAAGCTGCTGTGTTGGCTTTGCTGACTTCAAGATATTTGTTCTTTGGTTCATTTGTTGCAAACAACTAAAATCAGGGCCAGGAAAGGAAAGGCCATTCATTAATTATGAAAATGTAAATTTTTATATGATACTGGAAATGTTTCAAATGTAGTTTTAAATTTTCTATTCACCGTGTATTCATTTTTGTCACTATTTTTTACCCATATTTCTATATATCTAAATTTCAAGTGACCCTCCTAGAAAAGGCAAAATAACTTGTGCCTTCTAGGCAATCAGGATTTAAGGCACTGAGTTTTAAATAATTATTCCAATAGTATAATAAATTAGTAAAAGATTTGTGGCACAAACAAATTTCCTCATGCTGTAACTACTCTAACATTTCTTTTCAGACCATCAGTGGTCATTCTCTTCAACTCAATTCTGTCAGGAGAAATTGTCTAAGAGTTCTAAAAATCTGGTTTTGGTCTTTCCTATAGTATTCACATTTAAACAAGCCAAGCCTTATTTTATGTAATAAAAGGAACTATTCTAAACCACATATTTTAACAATCCTTTTTAACAGTCCTTGTACGTGTGTGGTGGAGTTCTCTGCCATGTTTACATGGATCTCACACCAGCAGTCTCAAAGAGAAGACCCCAAACCTATCCAAGCTCATATCTCTGCATCTGGGAACATGAACAAATGAGGAAGGTAAGATGACGCAGCCAGGGAGCAGTGTTCTCAGTTTTCACTAGGGCTGTACCTTTCATATTGTTTCTTGCATAGCACACATATATTGCTTTTTTCACTTGTGGGTGTGTGTTTTTTAGTACATACCAAACAGTAAGTTTTCCAGCACACAAGCAAGTGAAGTTCTGTGAATTTCTGACCACATTGAGTGACATGCATGCATCAGTTGGTAATACTCAGCTTTTCCTAAAGTCAATCAGGACCTCCTAGGATAAAGGTCCACTTTTAAGCAATTCAGCAACCTAAGTAGCAGTTAGATCAAGACATGTTTATTTGCTTCTTGAGTGCAAATAAAGGTACATTGATTCATTTTACTGTGGATCTGTTCTTAATATTAATCAAATAAAATGCAGTTGTTCTACAGTAATGATGTGTTTTCCATGCAGAACATAGAGGACTATCTCAAGCCATTTTCATTCTTCCCCTGTGAGGTATGGCAGTGTTATAATCTCCATTTCCAAGCAGAAAAGATTGATGGCCTACTTCAGAGCAAAAGAGTGCCCCAGGATCACAGAGGAAAGCTGCAGCAGAACCAGCCAGAACTGGTTTTCTCCCTTCTCCTCCGCCTTGTTATAAAAGCCCCATCTAAATCTGCAAATTCACAAGTTGGGTTCTGCACAGCTATCAGCTGCTGAGCTGGGACACCAGAACATATGCATATTTGGCTGACAGTTCCCATGCTGTGGGTAACATGCTATGTTAGTAAAAAACATGCTTCATTGTTGGTAAGCACTAATGTCCCTCATGATGCTTCCCAACTCTCCATCTCTGGGAATTTTTGTAGTACAATGTGGGTTGCAGCTGTATTTTTCAGAGAATAAGCATTCAGTGTCAAAAAAATTCCTGCTGTTCCACCTCATCACTTGATTTTCAGATAAGCTTTAAAGACTCCAGGAGTTCTTTCTATTCCGCTCCAACATGCCAGTTTTCAAGCCCTTTACTGTCACCCCTGGAGCCCACTGCCCATTGTTAGGAGAAGGAACTGATTCTGCCTATTATTTGTGGGAATACAACTACCAGATCCACCAGGTGTGCCACAGCTACAAAAGAAATCTGAGCAGATGAGTGTTCTGCAGACAATAAACAACAATCAACAGATGTTACAAGCACTTGCTGACCAACTGCACATGGCAGGGCAAACACCATGCAGCTTAATCAGGTCATGGTACAAGCCTGTGTCTGTCAACAGTGACTGCAAGCTCTTTGGATCCTGTGTTCCTGAGGCTGCATGCCAAGTTTGTTTCAGCCTCTGAATGCCAAAATGACAGCTGCTTTGAGAAGGAAAAATTAGGGTATCAGTCTTATGGGGAAAGTTTGCATCACTCAACAATCTGTTTCATGTCAGAAAAAGAAGCTATGTGTAACCATTAACCATGTTCTGATTCAGAAGTACAACTACGGATAAAGCACAGGAATTAATATTTAAGTCAATTAAGAAGGCTAGATGTGTAGGTAACAGGCTGTTCCTGTCTAGAAGGCAAAATGTTATGGTGAAGTAGGAACATAAAAATATTCTATTGTAGATAATAAAATTGGAAGTGAGTTTGTTTTAATTGTGATTTACTTAATTTTGAACAGCAGCTTTTTGCTAAAGTTTGAAAGGCAATGCTACGTTATTTCAGTGTATTTATTGTGTTATTTTGCAATTCTTTTTTCATGTACATAATCATAAGGTGATCTGCTAGTTCCAACTGTAGTGTCCTGCTCCCTATCTACATGTAGTCTGTTGCTATTTGAGGTACAAAGGAGAAAAGAAAGCCACATGCCATAGTCCACTGGGAGAGTTATTTTAACACACACTTGATTTGTAAAGTATCTGCGTTCTTTCATCTTTTGCAGATAACATCACACAATGTACTGAAATAACTCAGGTACCTAAAACCAGTCCAACTGTGGCAATAAATATATATATATCTTTACAGATGCTACGGTGAGCCCTAATTCCTGTACCTCAATATAGGTCATGAAGGTATGTCAAGTATCTCCACTCAACAGCAGACCTGCCCTCTGTGAATCCCTCAGAAGCTTTCTCTTGCTTTGTTGGCCACAGGTGTCTTTTCCTAAGGGGCATGGAAAGTCACTGTCAGCTGAATGTTGCTGGTGTACCACAGCCAGTATGGGACTGTGATCTGCAGAGAAACAGCTCCTCTGACAAGGCTGCCACAGCCCTTGCCGCATTTCCTAGCATTTTTCTTTATCCAACACTTCCTCATCCTTTCTGGAACTCCTCAATGATTTTTATTCCTGCAGAACATGCACACCTTGGCCTTGCATAGGCTCACACGGTAGCACTCACAACAGGGTACTTGCAAGGGCAATACTTTCAAACACTATAAAAGCTAGAAGTCCAAACATTGTGACTCAGAGCTCCAAAATGTAACCAGACTGGGCTATGTCAGTGGTTTTATGGAACAGTTGCTGGAGAGCTGTCTGCTGTCATATCATCATCATAATATAGTGATATAATAACAGCAAGGCAATGGAGCAGAAACACCTGAAGACTGGGAGTATTATTTTGTTAGACCAGCGTAAACTGAGAGTTGCATCAACAGGACATAAAACTGAATGTGAAAACATTCAAAAGAAATAACATCTCTAGTAAGACTCTCCTGCCGAACAAGTACAACACTCCTTTGAATTTGATTTCTTCCTTATAATTTTTAATAGCAATAGAAGAAGAACTTTTTGCAATGATGCTTTGGACGGGGGGAACAAACATGAAATTCAAACCAACCAATTCAGTCTAACAAACAACCTCCTGGACAAAATACTTTAAGATAAGCATATGTGTAAATTTGTATTTTAAGCGCACCCTGAGTCAGGGTAAAAAATAAATATAAAAAAAAAAAACCAGCTATCAAGCCTCCTTACTATTCTGGCATCAAAAAACTCAAGACTTTCAGTTCTCAGTTTGGGGAATGCCTTACTCTGGTTAGCATTAGGTTAATACTTAGCCAGCTCTTCCTTTCCTTTTTCATTATTATTAGTAAGTCAACAGCAGCTTTTAGTATCTTGCAAGACAAGTTTCAACAAAGCTGCAGTATGATTTTTTCTGTGATTAGTAAATCAAGACTAGAACATATGCGCACACACATCCTCCACAATCAATTCACATAAGAAGGAAGATGTTGGCAATCTCTGTTGCACCATTCTTTATTTTTATCCCAAAGATCAAGATCCATTGAGAAAGAGGGGGCATGGCTTATGAATAAAGAAAAGGTTTCTTGATTAACCCCCAAAAGAGAGAGACTGCATTACCTTTACCACAAATCACCCTCTGCAGGGATTTTCCCAGTGTGGAGGCGTTCAGGAGGTAGCCACAGCTGAGAAGGTCTCATTAACAGCAACACAGATTCATTGGCAACACAGCACCAAAGGTGCAATGGTAGGAGGCACAACGATGTTTTAGAGGTTCACAGGTAGACTCCTAGTCTTCTCCAAAATCCTGAAATCTGTGAAGGTCAAAGTTAGAGCTGTGATTTACTGAAGGGACAGGGCAAATACTTTTCTTAAGAGTCCAATACTGAGAAAAAGGTTCAATAGGAACCTGGCAGTTTCAGCCACTGCAACTCCTCTCCTTCTCCAACAATTTGTAACTTACAATTTTAATCTTATGAAATAACAGACATATTGACTCAGAAAGAAGTTCAGTTACCTCAGCATCCTGCCTAGCAGTTGTCAGTAGTAGTCACCTGAAAGAGCGTGTAATAGAGTGCTCCTTCTCTTATTCTTTCCTGCTGATACCCTGCAGGATACAGAATTGTTTGCCCATGGTTTCAGTCAGACCTCTGTATTTATTGACAGTTTCTAATTTACATAATTTAATTTATATTTATAATTACATTGTTGACCTCTACAGCACCTGTGGAAACAAGATATGTAATGAAATTGTGCACTGTGTGAAAAGGGATTTTCTGTTTCAAACTTGCCTGCCCAATAACTTCACTGTGTGACCATGTCATCATAAGTAGATGAACATTCCTTAGTCATCTTATTTATGATTTCATAAACTTCTATAATGCCCCACTCCAATCATCTGTTTTCATACAGAAGACTCCTTGTTCAATTCATATCTCAAATGGAATCATTATATGGTTCCTAAACACTTTGGGCATTCTTTGTAATTTCGTCATTTTACTATATGCCTTTTGAGACAGAATTGTCAGAACACCACACAATATTCAAGATGCAGCAAAGACATGCATCTAGCATAATTATACTCACTGTTTCACATGGTATTCTATTCCTAATTTTCTAATTCCCGTTTCGATTGCTACTAAACACATAGATGACAGAGAACTTACCATGGTGAGACCAAGATCCTGAATGGAACAAATTAATTGAGCCAATTTTTTAGCTCAAGCTTATTGCTTTGTACACCAAACCTTAGCCTTGCTATTTTATTTTGCAGTCATTTGTATAGCAAAGCCTTTCTTTAGAGCCAGCTTTAGTTTTGACCCACAAATAATTTTACAGAGGCAGCATGCACTATCTCCCTAATACTCACATCCCTTCTTAGGTCTTTAAACACGGCAAACAGCATACATCCCTGTGGGATCTTTCTCTGTGAAAAATTTGTATTCCTCCCATTTTCTTCCTTTTCTTCAGCCAGCTCAATCTACAAAAGGATCTTCTCTTTATTTCACACCAATTTAAGTTCTCGAGGGCAAAAAGCAGCTTGAAAAATCCAAGGGGATTGTGACAACTGACTCATCTTTTTTTTTCTACAGGGTTGTTGCCTGCTGAAAGAATTCCAAGAGGCAGGATGTTCCTTTGCAATCTACATGTTTTCCATGTATCCACTAATACTGTTCTCATTACAACTCCTATCACGTTCCTGGTTTAAAGGTCAGATTAGTTTCTATGATTCTCCCAAGCACCCTATTTCAAACTGTTCTCTAACGTGCTCCCCTTTATTCCTCTGGTACCATGATGATAAATGACAGTCAGAACTTCATTGTGGGGGAGTTCAGCAATTTCATAAGTTTGTTCCTTCAAATCTCAAGAACAGTAAATCTATATAAATACTGAATCAACCGATGATGCACTGAGCAAACAGGATGAACACACAGACAGAGAACCTTTACTTTCATGCTCACAAGTATGTGCTGTGTGCTGTTTGAACATGTGTAATTGCCAAACCAGAGCCTAAGAACATCAGTCTGCTATCTGTTCCTTATCCCCAGTCGTATCAAGCTGTGACCTCAGGAACTGAAGCAGAGCCATCATGAACCCAGAAGCCATGTCTGCCCTTCAGAAGGTTACAAGTATCTCTTTCTTCCCTCAAGCCCCAAATTTCCAGCCAGGCTTTAAGCCTCCCTAGTATAAATAATGCCAAATGCACCTACTGCTTTGAAGCAGACTGCTGGTAGCAACTGCATCCCTGTTACAACTCAACTGGCAACATCAAACTCCTATTAGAAAGCAGGAATCCATGAAAATATCTTTCATTTCCCTGGGATCCTGCTCATCTTCCAACAATGACATCGGTAAAAAGGAGCCAATTTTCAAGCAACACCAGTTTTCTGAATTCTCTGTAGTTTCCATAGCTCAGTTCTACTGCCTTCTCATCTCCTGTTTCATGATGAGAACTTGGGCTACCCCTGTGCACTTACTTGGTTTTGTCTTATTTGTGTAGCACCTCAGAAGAAAAGTACTTGTAAAATATTTCATGAAAAGACATGTGTCTCTTGTGTTTAAGAAGCTGCATGACTACAGTAAGCCAACACCTAAATATTTGTGCGTCTTGTCTCCACATGCCTTCATTAGAGAGACGTAACCTCGGGTGTTATTTATATGAATGCACATTCAGAGCTATAAAATTCTCAGCAGTTCCATATTATCATGCTTATGAACTGTGTAGATGACTGCAGACTCCTTGTTGAGCAATAGCCTTCCAACGGATCAGCCTGTATCACCACAACAGAAGGGGTTTCTCAGCACTGATTGTTAATCTCTACACAAGTAGACAGGTCTCTGTGCTGCTTCTAAAACTAGGCAGGTATTTCCTGTGTGCCAGAATGAATGGTACTTAGCCACTGAAGTTCCACTGTGTTGTTACCTAGTCAAGATTCTTCTCATTCTACTCCATAATATCCAATACAGCATCCTCATAATCCGTAACATTCAGAAGCTGCATCCAACAGAATGAATCTGTACTTTGAGCACCACAGTTCCACTTACTGGCAACTTACTGCTTTTCCCCACTCTGCATATTTGACCCTCTTAAATTTTATAACATCCAAAACCATACCATGCAGAATAGGAGCTCAGAGTTCAGAGGTATAAAAAATAACTTTATTTTTAAATATGTAGCTCAGAAATTTAGCTTTTAACTGTAGAAAAAAAAAAAGAATATTTTCCCCACAAGCTACTAGTGGAAATAAACATGCATCTAAACAGAGAAGTTGCTTATGCTAATAAGGAATAACAAAAAAGATGAGCTGGGACAGAGGCAACAAAAAGTACCTGTAAAAACTTCTCTGTTTTTGTCACTATTGCCTAAAAATAATTTATCTTCCTGGAAATTGCCATTTTCTAGAGCTTCAAAAAAGAAAAAAAAATATCCATTCTTTAATGAGAAAATACAACCACCTTGTTTTTCTAAAGCCTGTTTCAAGATCTGCATTTAATGAAGTCAGAAAAGGTACGTTTGGAAAGAAACATTGGCAGTGACAGCACTATCATTATACATTTTTTGATCAGCAGCTAAATTTCCCTCCTTGTCTCTCCCCACTTCCTTTCCTTTTCCTCCTCTATAAAGCAGTAAGTGGCATGATTCTTGCTGTAGAACTTAATGACTATTTTTTCACATCGTTCATATTATTCAGATTGAATAATGAGGGAACAGTTGCGAAGAGAAGTGAGCAATTTAGTGATCAGAGGGGTCGGAACGAGATGATCTTAAGGTCCTTTCCAACCCTAACTATTCTATGACTCTATGACCTTAGGCACCTATGGGTGCTTCCGGATTTAGCCCAGAAATGGAAAATACCAAGAAATTTACCAACTTATTTAGGGTGGTCAAAACCACATCACATTGGCTGATGCCTACTCCAACTTCTTCTCTGCTCCATTTCATATTTTTGGCCCACCTGTGTCTTCACATATTTCTACTTGGAAAAGTAAGGCTCATTTTTTCTATTGCATGTTAAAAGATTCACACAGAAATCTTTGTCCTGGAAAACTTTGTCTGAAGCAAGCCCAAAACAGTTCTAGGGCCATTAGGTAAAGAAGCCTGTCCTTGCTGTTTCTGCCAATGAAATGCGAACCCCAATAAATAGGTGCTTCCATGCCCTTGCATCAATAATGAAATTTCTAAATTGTTTTTCTTTCCATTAATATGTTGTTAGATACCGCATATTGTCATTGCTTCTGAAAGCTACAGCACTGCAAATAATCCAAACCATTCTTATCTAGTTATTAACTAATTGAGAGAGACACAGATAGCAAATTCATTTCATTTGCTTTATTTCCCACCCAGTTTCATCAATCAATACTACATATTTCCTGCAATTCTGCTGCTGTCCTAAAAGCCTTTTCTTCATTACTTGGAGATATACTTTAGAAACTAAGTTTAGAAAATGACATACTGTCCATATAATTTTCTAAATTATCAGTAATTCTCTGTTGTTCACACAGAGGAAAGAAGTAAAAGAATACAGCAGGTGTGTAACTGAACTTGAAAAGTAATAGGCTGCTGGTTGAGCAACATCTTAATTTGTAGTGACTGTACTCATCATTCTAAACAAGTATTTTGCAGTCCAATCACACCTCCTGCTGGCCTGGACAACATGTACCACAGATATTCTGGCATACAATGTCTTAAATGTCCTAATGAGGCTTCCCAACCATCCCACCCCCTCTTGTTTCCCCACAGAGTAACAAGTGCTCTCTGCCCAGCCAAAAGCAGCAGCCAGCTCTGCCCTCCTTCCTGCACACAGCCATGCCCATCTTTGAGGAACAGCTTTCTCCATGGGAAAAATGCTCGTCTTTGCTTTTGAAAGTATCTCTTCTCTCTCTCTTTCCCCTGTCCACATTATCTCACCTGCAGGGAGACTGTATGTGACAATTTCTGGACTTGAGAAACCCTGCCAAAAGCAAAGCAAGTCCTCCTTCTCCTCCCTAGCACCCGTGGCAAGTTAACGAAAGCACACCAGCTGCCCTTTGAGTTTCACGAAATGACCATATGCTCCACACAGCTACTGGGATAGGATGTTGATTTACAAAACATAGGATAACCTCACAAACAGGTAAATCTGTTCCTTACATTCCCTTCACATTCCACGTTTGCATTTAGGTGCAACCACCTTGATTTGGGGTAGGAAATGTTTTTCTACATGTGTATTAATTAGTTTTCTGTAATTATATTTTTTATATTACTTTAGATCATAGATGTTCTCTCACAGCTAAATACAAAGAAACATGTAAGTATTTTCACACAACACAAATAGATTAACTTAATAGCACTACAGATAGGGATTATGACATACCTTAAATGTTACTAAAAATAGAATACAACAGTACATAAGTTGTACTGCTCAAGTGTTTCAAGTATCCCCTGAGAACACTTGAAAGAAGAAAGAAGTACAATATTCACACTTGGTATTCACAGCCTGTTCATTACACATTTCTAGAAATGTGCCCTCCCTTCCCCTGCCCCCCCAGTTAAAAAGAAAGCTGAAAGAGTAGGAGGAACAAAAATGTTCTCAGCTTCAATGACACACTGGAAAATAATTATTTCAAAACTGCTTATCTGTTAAAAAGCTGGCAACCTACCAGGATCTTGATTGCTGTAAGCAATTTTATAACTGCTCTACACAGACAAATTTTACAAAGAAATTAATTTCAGTCTCATAATAAGTCTCATCTCATTACCAAAACAACGTCTGTTCTGCAACAGAGCCTTGTGCAAAATACTGCTGGCAGAGGATTTTGGGTGCAGACATTTAACAACTGCTTAGGGAAGGTCCACATAAAAACTCTGAATGCTATTTAACACTTCTTTCTATGCATAATTCCTCCTAATTGTGAAATAGGAAGTAAAATCCTGTGAAATATAATTAAATTCTTCTGAGTTTCCCTTGTATTTTGCCCTTTAGATTTGAGGAAAGCTGCCTGATGCCATCATTTATGCTTAGTTGGTTAGGAACATGCCACTGAGAGCAACAGAAAGAGTATTGCCACTTCAAAGAACCGTATCAACTATTCTATCTACTTCACGTTTTGTCCCGTT
>JASSUY010008692.1:15938-40703 GCA_032466535.1 Forpus xanthops
CGCGCCCCCCCCCCCCCCCCCCGCTTTCCTAAAACACAAGTATCTGGTGAGAAACCATGCAAAGCAGGTGCTCAACGTCACCACATGTGGACACCTCAGCCAGCACAACACCACTCTGTTGTCCCCTTTTGTGTTTTTTGCATAACTGCCACTCTGCAATGGCACACTGTGATGAGGGTGATGAGCAGGAAACCAGGAATTAGGGCTTTAAAGCCTTTTTCAGTTGGGAATTTGGTTTATGCCATTATCTTTCTTTCTCCCACCCACTATATAGAGTTATCTTTATTTTCTTAATATCCATCATTACTCTTTAGACACAAGTGAAGCTCAGAATTACCTACTCTGAACAGAGCAGCACACAGGACCTTTGATAGTTGAACTATGCAGGCTATTTTTCTGAGAAGAATGCAGGAACCATATATGCTTATCACCTAAGGATGAAAGAGGCCCTGGTTCTCCACTGCCCAGTTGCACCTGCAGATATTTATGTTTCTGAAAATGTAGTGTAGAAGTTTATTATAGTGACTATCATTGCAAACAGGCATTACAATGAAACTCCCTCAAATGTTAACCTAGTGATGGCACAGTATTTTAGGATTTAAAAAGCTTCCTATACATATCCATTATGGAACAAATCCTTGATCGGAATTCAATTCATCCTTCTGCCTGTGTAAGTTGATCCTACTAACTTCTATTGTCTGAATGCTCCTAGTTTGTTGTTTCTTACCTTTTCTATCCTGAAATACTGTGAACACCTTGAATGCTACTGTAAAATAAGAACCTTTTCAGAAATATCTCATCCTTGCTCACTATTTCACCTTGCTCATTATTTCACCAGGGACATCATCTTACCTGCAGCTGAAATGACAGCTACAACAAATAAAACCTTTTTAGAATTCTGCAAGATTCAAATTAGAACAAAGTTTTCAAGAGTCATAAAACTGAATTGCAAAGTATAAAGTGGCACACTACTTTGATACGAGTTAGGGCTATATATGATTTCAGCTTTTATATGAGCAAGAGAAATAAGAAATTAGGGGGTTTGTTTCAGGTTTAGAAGCATTCAGTTGTAATGAACAGTTCCTTAAAAGTGATTTTTGAAGTGATAACAGTATCTTTTTCTAACATATGTTAAAACTTTATCTTGAAAGCCATTGCCTGTGATCAGCCTGCACATGAGCAATCCCTGCAATTTGTTAAGTTTGTGTTCTTTTCTATTTCTGCCTTTTAGTTTGTAACTGTCCAAATGTAAAACACTCCTGGGAGTCTTGCAAGTTATTTCTGAAACAAAATGTTTAAAATTATATGAAATTTTCCCTCAGAGATTTGGAAGTCAAAAACTGACCCTTAGAGTGAAGCTTTCCATTTCCTTGAGTTAGCTTTCCATCAAAGGCACAATTTCTCACCTGGAATCCATCCTTGAATTCATCATGAAAGGTCAACCTATTATACCATTACTTATACTCTAACAACCTCTTAAACATACAAACTTACTGAAATAATCAGAATGTTAATTCGAACTTATTTTAGCCTGTATGGTCCAGATCTATGTATGATCATTATTTAGCAAGGATAAAAATAAGTCTAGCTTTAAGCTATGATAAAATTTTAGTCATACTAAATTGACTTCAGTCTGACACTTGCATATTTGAATGACAAACTGTGGTGGACATTTACCTACACAAATATGTCTCCCCTGGTCACTGCGGGATTGTGCTGGGATATCCAGGTTAGATCAAGAGCAGGCCCTGCAGCATTCTCACTAGCCCAAAAACTGTATAACATCCTCCCCCTTAGCAGGGGTGGTGAGATAGAGACTAGATGGGAACTAAAATATTTCTACCCAGCCTAGCACCTCTGATGCAAATGTACCATAACATATATTAAACACTGCAACACTTCAACTAGGAGGTACAGCAGGTAGAAGCTTCTGGGTCACATTCTTGGTGATGCTGACGGCACCATAGAAGCCATCCCCCTCTGCTCCAGCCTTCTTCCAGCAAAGACTGCAACACACTGAGAAAGATTTCTTTGCTTCCCCAAATAACATGCCCTGTCATGAGCCACAGGCACAGAACTTAGTCAAAAAAGGAACACAGTCCATTTTGTTTTCTAGCAAGCAGCAGTAGTAGTCTCTTTTTTCTAATGTGTTTGACATACCAGTGCTTTGTTTATGGCCATATTAAAACTTACAGACAGTTTTGCTTCCACAGTCCTGTTTTTTTTCTGGGAGGATATGTTTTCTTTTGTATCTTGGCCTCCTTCCCTTCACTATTCTGATAACTCAGCTTTTTAGATGGTAGTTGCAAGTACTTGGCAGGTTTCACCATCATTATATATAACTTAATATTGCTTTCATCTTCTATTTAACCTTGGACAAGTCTACACAAAAGGATAAAACCAAGGACCCAATTTCAGGGTGATACACACAGCTCTGGTTCTACAATATTTCTGTCTTGTGAGGCTAGCTTTTAGCGACTTCTGTAAGCTTTGAATTTCATATTCAGAGCAGAAACGAATGAACTGTCATGATGCATCTCATTTCTAAGTCTCATCATGTAATCCATGAGAAGAATGAATAGAAAGAAAGATTTGTTTCAGTATTATTATGAACTCACCCCTATCTCCTTAAAAGAAATAGTGTCAGGTTTTGAATGAAAATGTGTGAAGAATGTGCAGTACTCTTGTGATGGACGTGGCATCTCAGTGATCTAATTTAGAAAGAAACTGAGTAAATGAAATGTAGAGAAGAGCAAACCTGAAGGAAATTTCACTGAAGCACAATTTGAAAAGGAGAGCTCTACAGTTTACGTGGAAAAGAAATCAATTACGGCACAATTTTCAAACCACTTTCCCTGTAATTTTCAGTTTGAATGAGAAGTTGCTATGCTACAGTATTGTCTGAGAACATACCTATTCTGTGCTAGGAAAGTAAGGAAAAGAAAACTGAAATTAGTTATTAGAGTTTGTTACAGCCCTCAGATCTCAGCAATACATACCAGGAGGTGCTCATGGTCTCAGACCCAAAACCCTTTTCATGATTTTCAACAGAACACTTCAGATTTCTGTTTAATCACTTATTTCCTCCAATTCCTGAGGCTGAATGGGATGATTTCTTATCTGGCCTCAACAATGGTATGGAGTACACAAAAAAATTGGCTGGAAGCATATGACAAAGATCATCACTAGCAAAGAAGCGGGGCTGTGCCATTCCTGAGATAGTACACAGGGACTTTGTTAGTGAATGGCTCATGTAGCATCATGAAAAGGCTTTCTAAAATTGTCATTAGGACATACAGAGAAAGTCTGAAGTATTTATTTTAGTCTTATTCTGCATTCTAATCTCAGCAATATCCAAGTGGCAGGCCTAGAGCCCCTGCTCACAGCACAGGGACTTCCCAGGAAGTTGTAGGTATTTACTGGCTCAAAATTTTGTTTAAATTATACATCCCTCCACCCTGAGCTAATTTTAATGCACTGGAGCTAATTTCCGTTCTGTTTATTCTTAGGATCTGAATATTTAAACCACTGAAAACCACAAATGCGAGTTAAACAAAACACGTCAACAGCCCACCAGTCAGTCTATGAACAACAAGCAGAGACCACCTCAGACCTTCTCTGGATAAGTATGCTTGAAAAAGGAGCACTCTCCAGACTTGGCTAAGAAAGCCTGTGAAATAAATTAAACAGGATGGGTGAAAACACAAGTTATGACATCCACTCAGTGGAGAAGAGAGAGAGCAGAGATAACTTGCAACCGCTCCTCCTTTCTGCACTTCTTAGTCAGCATCCATTTACAGCCATCACCCCCTAATTGCAGGCAGTGGGAGGTTCCCACACTGTATTTTTCTCAGAAGACAACAAGGTTTTTAGTTGTTTTCAACCTCCTGTTTGAACCTCAACCAATCCATGCTCCATCTCACATGGGAAACCTCTTTCACACAGATGCTGTTCATCCTCCCACACAAACCCCCCTTCCCAAAGGGAACCATGAGCTCTTGCTTTTCTCCTCTTTCACTTTTGTGGTTACTGAGGTTTTTTTCTGCTTCTTTCACTAATGTAATTGAAAATTGCCTCCTTATCTGGGCTTCTCCGGGGTGGCAGACAGGCTGGGGACCCTTCTATAGCTGCTTGACACCTCTTGCCCTTGGGCAGGCTAGACCTTGAAGGGAGGAGAGCAGGGACCAGCTCCACATTGGTGCAGGTACAGAAGTCCCCTGGATAACTGTGCTCCTCAGGTAGCACCACACTTCCACAGTCAGCACCATGTACCAAGAGCCTGTTGCTGGCCTTTCCCACCGTGTGCTTTGGGTGAGGGTGCCCAATGCATGCCTTCCCTCCCAAACAAGAGTAATGTGTGTGAGAAACAAAATGCCTGGTGCTCTGCCCTAATGCAGCACGAGACATGGGGCATCTCCAGGGCTGTCAGCACTGTGGCTGTTCACCACATAGCCCTGAATACTTGGAGGCAGGAGGAGGGCAGTGGGACAGGAAGGGGTTCATCATGGTCTGTGAAGGTGGTGGTGGTGGGGGAACAGGGGATAAGGGAAAAGGACAGCAGTGCAGACAAGACTGAACAGCCTTGATGCCTGAAAAATCAAAGCCACTTAAGAGGTGCTGTTTCTCAGTTCTATCTCCCCATTGCTGAGGCCCTGGCAGTGTCTTCTGAATAACGGAACTGCTCCTCTCTGACACATACACCCCCAGCTACACCAACTGGGAAAGAGAAACCTGCAGGAGTTAGGCTTACACAGCTGCCACACCAACAGCTGGGAAAGGCATGCAGGCAATCCCTGCTGGCCCTGGGATGAGCAGACAAACTGCGCTGCACAGCACCAGCCAGCTATTAATAAATACAGCAGTCAAACCAAATACCTCTGCTTCAGCTTCTTTAAAAGCCTGCATTCAGCCTCCAAATTGGTCTATTCAGCCCATCCAACTCCTAATTCCAGTATTGGGGCTCCCCCATCCAGGTATCCAATTCTTGCTTATTTAGCCATGTTATAACCACAGCAAGACATGGGATTAAGCAGTCTGAAGATTTAACAAAGTGAATTTTGTTGCTGTTCAAGCCATAATGTAACACATGAAAGGAACCGCACTTGTACAGCAGTTCCTTACCCACTAACACACCCCTTAGTTTTTTGCATCTCTGTCTGTCCTCCAGTCCTACTCAACAAGTACAACTTCGTATTTAATACTTGCTGATCCCCCTTTCTGCATTATGAAGTCCCTGACCTGTTGACTTATAAAGCACAAGACAACAGACCTCTTCCCAGAGTTTGCATGGACCACCTCCGAGGTTAGGAAAGGTTTACTGGACATAGCAGTCAGGCTGCGATAACATGCACATAACCACAAACACTAAACATCCAGCTAAGGCACAGGTCCTTGTGAACCAACGGACAAATAACCAAGGCCCTTAGCATCCTAAGGATTTAAGAGAAAAGGCTCTATTGTTTGCAAAACAGAAAAACACAACTCTGGAAATCAGTCACATTTCCATGTTTTCTGCAGAATAAGCAGAGTTTCAAGTCTCCTCATGAAACTGCAAAAAGAAATTCTTTACTATTTTGCCATTTTCTTAGATATTTTGGTGACTGAATTACATGAAATATTCTACATATTATGTCTCGTTATCAGATAGGAATTTTATAAAACCCCAGTGCCTTTATAAAAGTCCACTGCCACATGGAGGTAAACTTTTGCAAACCAAACACAATGGTATTACTGGCCTATAGAGGAGTCATCATTAGCTCTGATACAAGAGAAACCCTTTAAAAGCTTTACAGGGTGAATGCTCAGTCTTCATAGTTGTTTTAGTCTTTAGTGGTTTGGAGTAGCCTTGTTTCAAGTGCCCAAAAACTCTACAGGGGAAACAGTTGTTTCCTGCATACCAAAATGCTTTGTCATTTACCCCCAAAACTGCCTGAAATAGTTGCTAACATTTGTTTTCCTCTCTAAATAAAGATGTAAAGATGAAAAGAAGTTGGACTATCTTCTCCATCCTCTTATTCATCTCTGACGCAGATTAATCCACTTCCCAGCACTGCCCTGGACAGCAGAAGGGGACATGTCTTGAATTTCCAATTCATATTCCAACTGTGACGACACTCCCTCCTCCCCCCACTGCATTCAGCAGGATGTTTATGGGTCCTCCCAGGAGAGCCGCAGAGCCTCTTTAAGGAGAGGCTTAGGCCACAAAGACACAAATGCCACTGGCAGGAAGCTTGTGATGCAGGAACAGTGTTGTGGGATCTCCAATGTGGTATCAAGGGGTAACACAATGGGGACATTCAAGAAATGGCCCAGAGAAGCAGGTCAGCTGATTTGTTCTCAGAAACCATTGATCTCCCAGTATAGTGTATTAGCAGATAGGACTGGTTTTGCAGAAATCAAAGACATGATGGAAAATGTCAGTAAAACTTTTCCTTCATCCCCAAAGGCACCTTCTGCACAACCTATCCTCACAGAGGTGAGAGGCTGCCTCCCCCCATGGCAGTCCAACACGTTACCACATCTTTATTTTGTCCATGATACTAGTTTTCACTGTGATACTAGGTGTGCTCACCCCTTCACTCACCTTTGCTACTACCACGCGGCTTGAGAGAAAACCCTGAAGAAAACACAGCAGAAATGGAATAACCAGGTACCTCTGACATCATGAAACATCATGAAGTCCCCAGGTACAGGTCTTCCACAGATCTGAGATTTCACCTGAAGCATTCTGCTTTTTATTCCTCTGCTCTTTCTTTATCATCTCACTGTATGCAATGCTTACCAAGCTTGCATCCATCCCTCATACTAAAATAAAATGAAGAGCCACAGCATCTGAGCAGCAGGCAGCCGCTTGGCCATGCAAACATGCAAATCCCTTGGCAGAGTTTGGATTCAAGCGCACAGCTTTAACAGCACAGAAAGGAATTGTAATAATTCTATAAATTGAGATTTTCCAGCAGGTACCAAGAACTGCTGCCTGGCACACTGGAACAAGGATAAAGAAAGCAGAACTTCTTGCGGTAGCCACATACAGCACCATTGCGGAGGCTAGGATGACTTCAGCGCACTAATACTGGTAATGAGCTTGTGGCAGTGCACAGTCACACATGGATGAGCATTCAATTACTCACCCCACGGTTAACACACAGTGAAAGCAAAGACTATGACCATGCAGGCCTCTGCGACTTTCATTTCATAATGAACCATTGAATCTCCATCAAATAATGAGAACTTTGTCCCAGGGGCTGCGGCTGAGCAGGGGGTGGCCCCTCTCCTTTTGCAGAGCCCATGGAAATCCAGATCAGGCCCTTACCAGCTGATGGGGAACACCACCACCTGCCCCAGGCAGAACCTAAAGTGGTGACTTCAGGGTGAAAGTATTCCTATTCCATTTCTTGCCCCAGATAATCTCCCTGCCTTGTCAGCCAGATGCAGTTACTGTAGCTCAGCAGCCGCTGAAATAACAAAATCCCTCTTGAAGTCCTGAATTATTATTGTTGTTTCAGAACCTAGTTTGAGGGATTGTGATTTTTATCCCTCAGATGTGTAACATTAAGCGTAGTTGGCACGGGAAACCTTTTATAATGGCACAAAAGTATTTGTAGTACTCTTGCCACAGTCTGTGAAGCTACATTTAAAAATCAGTTCAAGAAGACTCATAGTTAAAAAAATCATCAGCAGCAACTCCACTTCCTTGTGAAGATGAGTCGTTATAAAAAATGGTATTTTCAAGGATCCTTATGTCTAAATAGGCGCGGATAATTTCTTTGGAGATTTTCTTTGAGACTGAGATAGGGAAAGAGCTTAATTACCACTGAAAACAAGCTAAACTTAAAATCAAAGTTAGATGCCCAAATACTCGGGTAGTTCATAAAATGTACTTTTTATCTGTCTGCCTATTTAAGCACCTGTATATATTGAATATATAGTTACAGTGTAGAGATAGTATTGAATCGAGGAGGCACAAAAGCACAAAATATAATCAGTTCTAAGTAAAAATTAAGACTGATGGCTTTGTAATGGGGATGCTTCAAGGTACTTGGGATAGTTTTAGGACCTTAGTATAAAAACGTGTAAGAAAAATAAAATAGGAAAACAGGACCTGGGATGGGAGTATCTGGGACTAACAGATGTCCAGGATGGGAGCAGTTAAACTAACCGATAAGTAGAAGGACAGGATGATTGCTGTCTGTGATGTTAATTAAGCTGGTGCTTCAAAGACTGCCAGCAGTTCTGAAGATTGTTGGAAGAAGTAAAGGGCTCTCAAAGACCACCATCACATTTTTGTATGCATGTCGGAAGCTTTCTGGAAAATTATGTAATTGATGTGTAGCCTCATGAATATGCTTGCATGCCCAAGTGACTATATAAGGATGGCCTGTGTAGCAATAACGTGAGACACCTTAGGAGGAGCTACCCCCTATGTCTCCCAGCTCCACAGTAAAGAATACCTGCTTGTCAACTTAAAACTTCATTGGCGAGTTTGTTCCTGCAGTTTTCTCCGAATCAGTATAATATACCTGTGAGCTTTATTCTTAAATAAATTTTTACTGTACCAAAATGATGACTCTGTCCTCACCAAAATGAAGATTAATACCACAAGTTCAAATACTACTAATAAATAAAATATATATATATATAAAAAAATCTTTTCACTGCTTGAAGAGTAGATTCTTGAAAACAAAATAAAAACAAACCACCAAGCAATCCACAGATAACTCTTCTAGGTGAATTCCTCTTTAGAGTTGGGTACAAGCCATCCTTTTATGATTCTCCAAGCTTTGCCATTGAAAGTATTTGGGGAGCCAGCAGAAGTGTGGCACTCCCAATGCACTTAACTCCTGGCCTTAACTTCTGCACCTAAACTGTGCACTAAAATACAAAATTGAAAGAGTTTCTATTTGGTAGCTGCAGGTAGGCTGCCCATGTCCTGCTGTAGAAATGAACTCAGGCATAGCCCAGAACTGTGATTATTTGGAACAAAACTGTCCTTCAGGGCTGTTGCTCTTTATAACACAGGAAAATGCAGATGTTTATACCAACCCCTGTTTACAACCTTTACAACCAATTTTCATCATAGTGTTTGAAAGCGACAAGGGGGACATAGGAGAACAAACACAGCGTTTCCATCTTCTTGTCTCAGTCACTTCTGCCAACTACCAAGTTTTCCATAAAGAGTTTACTGCCAGCTCTGCAGCAGCTCAGTCCCGAGAGCTATGGCAGGGAAGTGTGGGTGGAGACTTAAACTTTGACTCATTATCATCATCGGCATGGGAAAAGATTTTTAGTGATACACACACAATACAGTGACACACAGACCCTGCTTTCTTTTCCTTCCACTTAATCCCCTCCCAGATGACAGAATTAAATTGATCCTTCTGTCACTGAGATGCAAACTCTGACATACAAGCTCATGTTAAGAGAAGAGTGAAGTCTGGGCTCTACTGGAGAAAGGATGTGGATCAGCTGACCTGGGCACTGCCAAGCAGAATCTGCCCGTGTCTGAATTTTTGAACTTTAAAATAAAGAGGAAAATGTGCACTGCAGCATTAGTTACCTTTGGAGAGTAAGATGATTGCTATGCCCGGTTTTAGAAGCAAGTGATGTAGACCATAAACACAAAATACTGCAACATTTCTAGAGAGCAACTACATTGAACTCCAGCTCTCCAACTGAATCTGGGTACCCTTTTAGAAACAGGATCTCAGTTTTCTTAGCATTGTGGATACTGCTATTACTACAAACAAACAAACAAAAATCCTCAGCTACACAATTAATATTAGCAACTGAAGTTTTCCTGGGCTTCTGTCTGGGACAATCCCCACATCTGCAATGTCATCTGGAAAACCAAAACCAAACATAAAACAGACACCAGGAGTCATATGTGACAATCCAAATGAACAGTTCCCCTCCCCCCCTTCCAAGTTTCAGCATGAAAAGGGAAAAAAAGAATTAGGCGTTTGCATAAATACACTTTGCATTTGCTGATGAATCTTTCAAAGCTTTGTGGATATTTTTAAGTAATAATATTGTCACAATGGTTGTAGAACAAATTTGGGCCCAAACAGATAAAAACCCCTACATGCCTGCAAAGGACCCAGCAGCAACCATTTAGGGAGTGGATTTCTTGGAACTGAGCATTCATAATCCAGTGCCTACAGTGCATTCACTCCCTTGAATGGCTATGGTAATTAGGTTGTCTGATGTTATTGTGACCTACAATTCATCTATGGGGACACTCCAGGGGAGCTCTGAGTCCTAAATTTACTAATTTCACTTTTAGAAAGACCCAGGCATGAAAACAATGCTGAATTGATATGCAGAACATTCAGATAATTTTAAACACTTGAATCATTGTCCTCAGATGTAAAAAGATCAGGGCTTCCTTCAAGCATGCATTGTGCAAATTCACTGGGTGTGTCTTGCTACACTGAAAGGATGTTTGCTGAAATGCAACTGGGCCATGGAAGTAGTAGTTGATTAAGTGGAAAATAAGGAGTGTTAGTCACAATGATCTTTATAAACCATGCACAGAATTTAAGCAGAGATTTACTGCAAACTCTTCTGGTTGTTTTTTTCTATGCTGACAGAAAATAAGGTAATAAACCACAGTATATGTTTAGTTTCTTTCATTAGTTACAATCGCCTTAGGAAATTTTGCTCAACCATGTAGCTTCTAGCTTTAGCAGTATAGTATTGCTTGATCCAATCCTAATAAACAGTCCAGATTAAGATAGTCTATTAATACCATTATGCTAAATAGTTCCTCAGTGCCCTAGTATTTGCAGTCCTGGATGACTTCATAATAGTCTTACTCATTATAGCTGAATAAGGAAGTACATACAAACTTTCCAAACAGGTTTCCAGCTTAGGGCAGAGCATCAACACAGATCAGAAAGATAACCTACAATCTATTTCAGTATGAGAGATTTTGGGGATCTTCTTACCATCTTCTTTACTAAAATCTAACCAAAGTGCCATTTTTTAAAGTCAGATCATTACAAGCAAATAATTCCCTATGAATGTCTGGGCGTTTATAGATGATCTCCGGGGAGCCTTGCAGCAGCTGCTGTTCAGGATGGACGTTGCTAACCTACCTTCCCTGCCCTTCACTGGCAGCTTCAGGCAGTGCAGCAGCCTAGAACTAGAGAAGGGATGCAGAAGCACACATTACCCTTCTGCCCTACCAGAGAACGGAAGGACAAAGGAGGGCAGACACTTAGAGAGAGGAATGTCAAACTGCCTCAGCAAGATTTGCCAGATCTTCCAGAGCCCTTATTAATGCAATAAATTAATTTTTGGGCTGGTTAAAAAAAATGTAAATCAATGCTACAAATGAATGCTTAAAATTACATCCTATGACTTAGATTGAATACAAAGTATGTACACATTCACCATTGAGAAAACTGAATGTATTTGTCTTTTTAATTGAATCTAGACATGTAAAATGATCCTGTTAAGTAGATTAGAAATCTTACGTACTGGGCCTCCATGTGGTTTGCCTTTAATATTTGTGCATTCAATTACTGGTTTTGAAAAATGGGAATTACTAATTGCAACCCTAATGCTATATTTATTCAGGATTTAGGGCTATTTTAATATTAGACCTGACTTAATTGTACCAAACTATCAGCAATGTTGGAGTCAGACTACTGAAACTCATCATATATCTGCCTGATACCTGCATTCTGCAAATCTGTGAAGAAGAAAGAGAATACTTGCTCTTGCTACTGCTGGAATAAAATTAGAGGATGTCTGGGGAGTCTGAAAATCAGTTTGAATCAGATGCTCCAGCAAAGTACTTATTTTTGATGGAAAAAAGTTAAAGCATGAAAACTGTTTTAATAAAAAAGATGTATGATGGAGGGAAAAGTCTCAGTTATGTCTCCCCACATAATTCACAAGGGGAAATTAACCATAACAGCAATAAGGCATTGCAAGAGTCCACATTATGAACAAGGAGCTCACATGAATTGTTGCACACAACATGCATTAGGAAGAAGTTCCTCATCAGTCATGCCTATTTTTTTCCTTGCAAGAGATTCGCTGACATCTCGACTGTATCTACAGAAGGAAGGGCTGCACTTCTAGTGCTTAAGGCAGCTCTGCAGAGGTGAGCCAGACTGCCTATGCCAAGGGCAGAGAACAGCCCTCTCCTTCCACCAGCCAACACAGTCCTTGAGCTTCATCAGCAGTTACACCCGGGCTCATATGAGCTTTTGCAAGACAAAGAGGCAACTTTAAAAGACTAAAGGAAATGTGGTCAAAGGACCTTCAGATTTCTATGACACTACTTTTTGCATTTATGCTTTACACAAATTACATCTATCCGATGTCTTTCTAAATTACCCATTAATTTCCTTTGTTTAACAAATAGCTAAGTAAACATATGTATGGGCACCTGCAAGTATACTTCCAGCCTGCCTTTTCCTCATTCACATTGCAATTCTTAGGGAGATAACCATCACAGTTTTCAGAAAAGCCTTCAAAAGCATCACGTTAAATCTCTTGCAGAAGTGCCAGCCCTGACCTTTTTCTAGGTGAAATGTACTGCAGGAGTTCAGCACAGTCACAGGTGGTTCCAGCTCTGGAGCTTTGCAGATTGTGTCATTTGTCTAATGAAGCTGAAGTGTTACTTTAATTTGTCAAAAGAGATTAAAGAACAGCAAGCGCAGCTGCAAGGACAGGAAAAGATACAATTCCTAGGAAAACATTTGCTTTTATCAGTCAGTAAAACAGTGCTGCAAATCTGTGCTATATTTGTCATGGGTGGGGAAAAAATAGTAAGAAGATAGTTACTAAGAGTCTGGTTTTGTTTCCAACATGTACAAAACGACCATTACTGTTAAAATCAGTGTTCTGCATGTATAAGAGGTGGAAGAGTCACCATGGTTTTCAATGCAAGGTAATGTATGCTTTTATAATACAGAATAAAACCATTTCTCTGAGGAACTGCATAGTGTCCTTGCACTTAGGCTCTATAAAAGAAACAAGTAGGCATTTTCTCTTTTACAGCATACAGACAGCACTATGCATAGTACCTTAAAAACAAGAAAAGGCATGGAATACATCCTTTTGTTCCCTAATACACAATACCAAGGAATGTCTCAGTTTAACTACACAAATATGGCATTTTTCAGAAAATTTCTGTAATACAGATCAAAGATGCAAATGTTTCTAGTTCTATTTGGTTTGAAAAAGAAATAAATCCACTTGAAAGTGTTAACTTCTACCTTAGACAGAACAGACGATGCCAAAGAGTACACAGACTCCATTACAAGGTGTTTATTATCAAGAAAGAAGTACCTTAAAAATGTAGAGATCTCAAATGGTCTGTTTTGATTTTGAAATAGACAATCTGTCTGAAATTCTAGCCAGAGACAGAAGTGGAGCTGAAAAAAACCTTGTATTTAGGATTTATCTTATATGCAAAAAAAATATTTATAGTGGGATAGTTCTGTAAGGTATACATGAGTCATTTGTAACCACAGTATTTCCCAGATAAACACAACTGCTATGTTTATAATGAAAATTAATTCAGTTATGTAGATTGCTCAGTTCATAAAACATCTGACAGAAGGAAAGAGGTATTTGACAAGCCCTAACTGGTACTTTTTCTCTAACCTTTCAGGTACTCTTCACTTGTGAAAGGAAAAGCAATGAGAAATATATGTAGAAGAAGAGTTTGGAAACAAAATCCTTTCCCCAAAAAAGTGAGTGCAGCTGCAGGGATAAGTGAGGGAAATGAGGTAGAGAATACCTGCTTACTCCTGTGATCAAATCACTGTGTAGCTAAGACTGGACACAGCGGTACTTACTTTCATATAAATGACAAATAAGCTTACCCTTGTTTGACAAATTCTTTTTGACGCAACAGAGAGTCAAATCACACAGGTGTTCATTTCCAGGTGCTTCTCATATATTGCCGTTACCTAATTATTCATTCACCTCATTCAATGAGGCTCCAGGAGTTGAAGCCAATCGCTCTCCCATTCTTCTGAGCTCTCTTTAAAACATATCCTGTATTTTTCTAAGCACAAAGAACAGAATCACTCCTCTCTGAGAGAATAGCATCTTGCCACCTGAGCCTCTCTGGACTCAAAAAGAGCAGGATGCAGAAACAAGGAAAAGAAACACAATTCAGAATGTGTTCATACAGTCACTACACTTTAAAAATTCACTTCATTTTTAAGAAGTTTGAAGGAAAAGTGGTAGCTACAATGTCAAGACAAAGCATGGAGCTGCTGCTAATGAGCTCGACTGTCTCTTACTGCTTAGTAAGCTAATTATATTAAACAAAACCAGAGCAGAGGAAATTAGAAGGCATACTGATGTTTCTATTCCTTCCAAATAAAAACAGCAGCCAGAATAATGTAGGAAAGCCTCTTTAGGATAAAATACACTGAGAAAGTTATCGTGTATAACATTCAAGCAAAGCCAAACAAATGTTCTACATATATTTGGGGTTTTTTTTTAATGACCACATGCCTACTGTGGCTGTGCCTTCACACACTGCATATGCTCCATAAAGCAGAAATCCACCTTTCATGTCAGACCCTAAAGAATATTATAGCTTAAAAGAAGTTGAGATGAAGAACAGAAATTAGCCTGGAGTCCAGCAGGTTTGATAATCTCAGAACAGGTAATAAAACTCTTCTGCAACACTCAGTCTTTTAGATAAGTTTTCAGGAAGTCTTTGGAAAGAGGTTTTTTTCTCACTTTGTATCACACTGGTTAGAAGTAATGGTTTCCGGTAAAAAGTTATTTGCAAGTTAATATCCCAAAACTATGACTTCTGGAGCTTTACAAGAATTATGCAAACTCTGTTGAAACAGTCCTGGGCTTACAAGTATGCCTAAACTGGCAGCTGACACAGCTACTGCTAAACGTTCCCCAAGGGGATAGTGGGGCTCCTGTAAAGCTGGATAGTGTAGCATGTATAGGCAGCACACGCCTACCCATCCTTGCTTGTATCCTGATCCTGTGGTGTGAGCATGAAACCGCACTTCTAACAGGAAAAAAAGAAACCAACAACCCCCTCATGGTATTCTAAAGTCTAATGTAAACGCTGGAAAATAATCTAGGGAAGACACTAATTTAAACTAAGAAATATTTAAATTATAAAAGTGCAACCCTTTTGGGATGGAGTAAAAACTGTCGGCCTTTGCAACCACCAGCTCTGTGGCATGATCCCAAATTACTAATCCCAGTTCTTTGCTGTACCTCCAGATAAACTGGCATCCTGATGGGATAAGTATCCTAAAGACCCAGACTCTGCAGTATGCAGTGACCTGACCAGAGATCCTCATGCATTCAGGGCTATGCCTGCCTGCCATGGCTAACACAATATCATGCTCAATAATTTAATTACACAAAGACCAGGAAATTCAGAGAGTGACAGCTCCCATTCCCGTGCATAGCGAGCATCATGGCACAAAAGCTATCATCAAGGGCTATATATGCACAAGGAGATTTATTGCTGCAAAACTGTGTATCTGAGCATAGCACTAACACAGCAGCACTCTGCGCTGAGCACACAAACACAAACTGCCAGGTATGCAAAACACAACAGAAACATCTCTATTTCTTGACACAAGCAGAAGAGCAGAGAACAGCGTTTCAGCTCCTGTAAATAGCCTTTAGCAGCCACAACAGGCCAGCTGGAACTTTATCCATGCTTCCAGTTTGCCACACTATGAGACGCCGTGTCCCATTCCAGGTCTGCTGAACTCTGCAACTGCTTCATGCACGCAAATGAACTCGGTGCATCTTGATGAGCAAGCTGTGCAGTACAAAAACCATGTCCAAGTTTGCCAAAACCAGTGGCTCACATTTAAAAGTAAAAGATCTCAGGAAAAAAAAAAAAAAAGGGGGTGGAGAAGCATGGAACCAAACTGGTTTTATAACAGTAGGGGATTCATTCTTTCTAATAAATATAGCCCCTGCCAAGACTGCACTACAAGCAGCTGACCTATAGGAGAAACAACAATGCAAGTGGAGCAGGGACAACACAGATGGGCACACCTAGTTTGCAGGTGTTTTGTTTTATGGTGCTAGGGAAACAACACTTCAACAAGCAGTTGAGGTTGAAATTATCTTCTGCCGAAACACTGCTGCACTAGCTGCTTTATGAAATGCTGCTCTCCTTCCTTCCCCCATTCCCACAATCCTTTCTCAGCTCATGAGGGCTCTATTTGCAGTGCTACACAAAAGGATTAGTTGTTTCAACTTTTCTCCTTTCTTATTTTCCAGACAGCCTCAATTAAGTCTCTCTTGACTGATCTCAACATTTTACTGGAGAGTCCTCCTGCTTCCTCCCCCCAGAAAACTAAATGAGCAATGTGGCTTGACATCAGTACAGAATCAAATCAGAATAGTGGAAATGCGTATTAGTTTTACATGCTGCTTCTATAGTCCTGCATCTCTGAATGAAACAAGTGTTTTCTGCACTCTAACCTGGAGACCCAGCAACAGGAGAATATGCATTGTGAGCTATGAAACAAGTTTTAATCCCATTACTCTTCTCCTAGATTCTGATAGTGTTCGCAATCAAAGCATTCAGTTTGCACCTCAGCTTTCTTAACTGTTAAAAGGTACAATGCATGCTAAAGCATCTTAAAATACCTTAAAAGATTCAAATTGAAAGAGACTTTGAAAAGACTGGGTCTAAATACCAACTGTTATTTTCACAGGATGCAGACTGCACTGTTAAGGAGAAAGATATCTTGGCTGTGTAACCACATTTAGGACAGTGGATTGTATGTGCTAAAGTAGTTTCAAAGGAAAGGTCATATTTTTAAACTTCACATGCTACCACCATATTTAATAGAAAGTTTGCAGAAGTCTTTTGGTGCCATGAGTCTTTGTAATAGAAGTACTTGATCTTGTACAGGGCTATAATGGCTCTGCAAGAGCTGTCAGGATTTATCACATCAAAAATCCATGCACTAAGAAAAGATCAGTTGGCCAAAGAGGGTTTGGTACTTGAGAGATTTTAGAACTTATTCTGTTAATAACACGTATTTGTGCACTTGACCTTTGTGCCTCTGCTTGATCATATTGCAATATTTCCTGTTCTCTGTAAGAGCCTTTTGATGTGACACTTCAAGAACAAATCCACAGACAGCAACACTAAGTGTTGAGGAGCAGCCAGATGAGAAAGGCTCAGGTGCCTGGAGCCCTGACAAACCCCAAAGCTGCTGTGACATCCAGCAATGGGGATTTACTCACAGCACATCAATATCTAGATTAATGTTTTGTGTACAACCTGATTCAGTAGCAAGTTGAAAGCGTGAAATCATGCAGCATCCCAGGCTGAGAAAAACTGTTAACTGGTGACAGGGTTTTCCACTGTGAGGTCGTCTGAGATACTAGCAAAAGACATCTGAGAAGTGCTCACTGACCCATGCAGTTCCCACAGATGAGGCCACATGCAAAGGTGTTTGTATCCCAGGAACCAGCATAGCTTAGTAACTGCTGTTTATGAATACTTATCAGGGCAAGATCTTTCTCCATGACTTTTTAATATCTGTGTTTAATTCTGCACAGCCCTAGTTGAGAAAAAAAAATAAAGATATATCCTTTAATGTACTCTATATACTTTCTGTAAAATGCCAAGAAACACAGGATCTTAAGTGACAATTTTCTTGATGAATAATTAAAACATCGTCTACTTCCACCAACTGAAAAGCCTCTGTGTGCCTGCTTCTGTAAAATAGAAAGCTCTGTTTTACAAAAGTATTTAGGCTCGACAGTCCTTCAGTAGAAGGTTATACTTCAAATAGAAGAAAAACTGAAAACTAAATAAGCCGTCCAGCAGTTACAGAGAAGAACAAGATTTCTGTCCTCTGAAGCTATCCAAGAATTACTAGACACAGCATCATTATGTAAAGAGTTTTATGCGGAACTGTGATCTTATTAATTGCATCAACTGCAGAGACTGTTGACACACTGTTCCAAAATATTTCAAAGCAAATTAAGATGTTGGTAGATCACATTCAACTTGCTGCTATCATATACATACATGCCTTGAAGTTAGAAACCCAAAACCAATGAACTCTACAAGAAAAGTAGTTTGAATAAGAAGGCTAAATGAAGAGGACTTAAGTAATGGCAATGTTCTGAAATAGCAGGAGGACAAATAACAGAAGACTAAATATGGCTGGCTTTAAGTAGAACACAAAACTGTTGAAATCTGTCTAAAGCAGCAAAAGACGGATGGATTTCTGGGGGAGGAACAGAAAGCACACGATTCTGCTGACCTGCTTCAAACTAAAGGTGGCATACATTTTTCTAAGCTATTTGACTGTACAGGACTCTCTGGTATCGAACCTACTGGAAGGCCATCCTGTCACATTACAGTACTGGTTTTCTATCCTGTTGTGTATGTTGGCACATACCATTAGCAAGAATTCATAGCAACATCAAAACAAAACCACAGTTTTGTTGAAGATGCACTATTGCAAGAAATAAGAGGTTCAGTTGTGTGCAGATCTTCCATGTCATGCATACCAGATCATTATATCAGGAGAGGGGGAGGAAGATCATCAAGCACTGATCATTCTTTGGTAGTATTCTCAAACAAGAGGCAACATCTTAATGCCCCTGAAAGTCAAGCAAGATTTTTACCATTGATATCAACCAAGTCTTGATTTCTTACAACTGGTGGCATCTTCTGTGTCCAGCAAAGAAAAAAAAACAATTCTACACCTGGTCCTTGCTATATAAAAAGCTGATTTATACCACTCTAGCAGTGTATACTTAATGATCATTTACAATGCCGCAATCCTGTAATAGTGCATCACCAGAAGAATCAGACCTAAGAGAATGTATTTTTCCAAGAGGGATAACATTGTGATGAAAATAAAACCTCCTAATCTCCTGCATTAGAAGATTTCAGCTATGCAGCTTTCAGAGCCAACTCTCACTTCTTCCTGTGGTAACAAGCTTCTCCTTTTCAACTAGCTATGGGGTTTCCTTTCTCATAGTTATCAAACGGTTGTCTCAAAGTTAATTGCCAACCTCAGATCATCCACAGTCTATTGAAATGCAGATGTGCTTTACTGAGTTTGTTTTAAAGCTAACAACCTTCCTAGTACAATATCTACTTCCCTAAAGCACTAAGGCTGGTGAAAGAAACATCTTTTCCAAGGTGGCTTGCAGAAGAAAGGGAGAAGTAGGTAACATATTCAGCTTAGGAAAGACACCACAGACTATCTAAACTAGTCTAAAACTATGAGGGGGTCTGGATCCACAGCTTTGTGGAGCTTTGTGACAGTTCTCAATTATCTGAGTGCTCAGATAATAAAGTCAAACAGCAACAACAACAAAACCAGTTCTCAACGGTCAACTAAGTTAATAAAACTTCCCTCAAGGCCATGATGCTTTCCCTCTACCCCTGCCAGTCCTTGGAGAAAATAAGGATGAGAAGGGAGTGTGAAAGAATTTCAAAAGAACTTCAGTCCATATTTCGGTTCAAGGATTTAGGTCACTCTTTGCCTCTCTCTCAACTGTTCTTTGATTTTAAATCCTTAGACATTTTAAAATGAGGCCATAAGGCCACTTATCACTTGTGCCTGCTGAAAAGATGGGAGTAGCTTTTTCTGCAGTTTGTGAAACAGGCAGTGCTGTGAGCAAAGTGCTGCGAGCAAAGTGCTGCACATCCTGCTATTTATGTCAAAGTTATGCTGAATGCTACCATCAAACACGTTACTTGGCCCATGTTTAGTTGAATATTATTTCCCAGTGTGGTACTGAAAGTTTAGTAACAGCATTAGTTGAACAGGCAAAGGAGATCCTTAACAGAAGTAGTGTACTGTCAGCAATTGATGAAATCTGACCTTTTTCCTACAGTATTAATTAATGATACTATATTTTCAATGAAACTAATGACAAAGCAGCTGCACTGGCCTAGAGGACCAGATCCAGGACAATAATTTATGGATTTTGTTTGCCTCTCCCCACCCATGCCTTTATTCCTGCATTTGAAGAGAACACTAGACAGGAATGGTGAGAAAATATGTTACTATCTTCCCACTTGGCTTGGTTTCCAGATTCAGTGATGAGAAAATGTCAGCTTTTTGATGTTCATGTAAACATCCAAATAACTTCTAACTCCAAGTGAAATTTCAAGTGACAAAACATATACAAAATGCAATTTCAGAAAAAGAAATTGGAAGTTTATATCCAAAGCAAGTCCTGCTGAGCTCTATGTGAAATCAAGTTTGCTAATCAGCTGTGCTGGAAGATGACTCAGCTGAGCAGTGAGTCATCTAAGCTGGAAAAGAGAAAGCTAAAGTACAGATAAAGTTCTTTATCAGAAAAGGCTCGCTGGTGGGAGTTTTTGTCCTTGATTTAAAACCTTGGCAATCTGCTGATCATGAGTTCATAAATACTCTCATGGAAGGGAGAAATAATACTTCAGGAAGGGAGAAAAGATTTTGAAGGCAGTTTTTACCTATCGGAAGAAAAAAAAACCAAACAAACCAACACCAAACTGCAGCAAGTTCCAAGAAAAAAAAAAAAATAGCTACATAGAAGAAACAGAGTCTTCAGGAAGGTCATAGAATTTGTTTTTTGATACTTTTCATTTTCTATAGGTTTATTTTTACCTAATTTTAAGTGTGCTTTTGTAGCCAATACCTTGTAACATATAGTATTAGTAACAGAACTTCCTCAAGTTGGTACCTGACAGCACTGGGATGCAGCTTTACTGTTGGTCAACTTTGCTCTCTCCCTTCCCAACTATCACAAGGTGTCTGCTGTTATGGTAAATGGTGCGCACTGAATGCGTGCAGTCCAGCCTCCCTGGGCTCAGCTGACAGCCTGTCAGTTTCTCAGACTACTTCTCTGCTGTCACTGTACCAAGAAAATGCTTCTGTGAACTTCTGTAAGAAGTTAGAAAACTGAACTCAGATTACAGTACCTTCATTTATTTCTTTGCCTGTGGGTGAGATCTAACAGAGAGCATGCAGGAGTAGTGGATGTGTGTAGAGGCATGATACATAAAAGCTTGAGCCCAGTTGAAGCTGTTCATGCAAGTGTACTCAGAGACTTGCCAGCCAGTTGAAACAGATCATCTGTTAGTAAATCCAATGACATCCAGGGCCAGTCAAGTTTTCCGGTATGAATTCCGGGTGAGTGATAGTTAAGCAGACAGTGTCCTGATAAAGTACCTCAGACATTTAATAAGCATGCTATCACATGCATTTTAGTCTAGTAGCCTCATAGCACAATTTAAAGGAAGCTTAAACAAGAAAGTAGGTAATGTTCACAGGCTTGCTTCATGCCTCAGATTGTACCCACAGAGAAAAAAAACAGAATCTAAGTCATAGGAGCAGACTCTGACCTTAGTCCTCAGCTCAAGCGTGCTGAGAATACTGAAATAGATAATTGCATGTGAATATTTCTGTCTATCAAGGTTTCTTGTAATAAGTGGAGAAAACAGATTTTGCAAATACTTCAAGCTCTGTTCTAAATGCTTCAGCTGACACATATCCCCAAAGGGCTGCATGGTAAGGCAGGACTTCAGAGAGAAAGGGCACAAGGAGACAGAAAGTTAAGGGGGAAAGTGTTGGGCAATCTTGTGACACACAGCCAGACTATGAAGATCCACTCCCATAAGGAATGATGAAGTGGAGCAGGCTCCTTTGAAAGGCTGTTCCTCAAACATAGGAAAATGGACAAGAGCAGCATTGGGAAGTCTAGGAGCATAAAACAAACCCAGAAATGTACTGATCTAATATACATCTCTCAAGAGGTGCTTTATAAGAGCTATGACTGAAAAAATACCTCTTAAAATGTACAAGCTTTTAAGCCAGCCTTGTGATTTGAAAGCCTGAGTAATGTACTCCATTTGCCAGGAGCTGGCAATGTTTCATGTGCAGGCAACTAAATAAACACAGAAGTCTTGCAGGACTTCTATACTCTCCAGGTATGAATGATATAAACATCTAAAAAAATTAAAAAGGACCTGAGCTAGAGTCTAATTTTCTACAAGCATGTAGAAAAAAAACACTGAAATACAATTTGTTTAATGTTAGTTACCACCACATAATTTCATTTGTGTAACATTGATTCATCATTTATTCTTTTCAATGAAGAGCAAAGGAAGAAAGAGACTCTGATCTTACTACCAAAAGCTTCTCCTTGCAAAGATCTATCACTAAGCACCATCCAGCAGAATAAGTGATTTTAATATTTTCAGTTTCATTGCTCCTTGAATGCAAGGAGCAGAATTTAAGCAATTACTCCTTGTTCACAGTGAGCTAAAGCAAAACATACAACATATTTAGAAATCAAAGTTTGTCCTTTTTCCTTCCTTGAATATACATATACAAAACTGTGAAGGAGAGAAACACAGAATCATAGAACACTTAGGGTTGGAAAGGACCTTATGATCGTTCATTTCCAACCTCCTGCCATGGGCAGGAATGCCTCACCCTAAACCATGTTGCCCAAGGCTCTGTCCGACCTGGCACTGAACACACATACTTACAGAAAGAACTGTGAAAAAGGATTAATTGTTAACAAGAATAAAATTGAAAAGCCAACACCTGCTCAAAGAGAGTCCTTTGGGAAGACTTACTCCTTCAGAAATATATGGTGGGAATAAGTTCAGAGAGACAATGGCTAGTCACGGGATGCATGAAAACCTGATTATATCTTGTTCCAAACCACTGGTTTTCATTACTGACATAAATCAATGCAAGGCAGCAACTTAGCAAGTCTTGAAAGACAATAAAAACACTGCTGAAAGAAACTGGCAGTTAGAGTCAGCAGAGAATGTTGTGTCCAGAAAGACCAGATGCCTTTATAAAAATAAGGTATGTTTTGCTAAGCAAAGTCTGAAAAGTTTTTGCAGCCAATTGGAGCTTGATGTGTATTTAACAGTTGAGGAACAGAGGTCCTTAGTATTTAATTAAACACTCATTCCAACCAACATTTATTTTAAAAGCCTAAAATGAAGTGATTTTGCTGCAAGGCAAGTAGGTGAATTTGAAAAGTTTTTTTCACATAAGGCTAGGAGTCATGAATGAAGCAATGATTTTACCATAAAAAGCATTTGCTGCTGAACAAGGAGTTACTGTGGAGCATGAAGTCCAGACTAGCTGGTTTAACAAAATTGCCCTTTGATTTGAAAGCCATTTCTGCATCACACTTATGGAAGATCATTTTGCTCTTGTTTTGACTTGTGGTCACTAGTCCTCATGATCATGAGGACACCATAACTCTATCATGCATATCACATCTACCAATAATTCTTAGATAATGGCTGAAAAATAATCTGATCTGATCTCATTTGGTAGGGAAGCCATGGACTTTTCTATTATTCCTTTTATTTATACATTAGCCCTCTCTCTATTAAAAATACTGCAACCTCCCCCTTTCCAAACAGTCACGTGCTCTTCATTCAAACACAGAAAACATTTTGCAGATAATGTGACTAAGTGGCTGCCTTTGAAGCCAACAAGCCTATTTCCTCAAGCGCAAACACTGTTACCTTTAATGTGCAAGCCAAGCCTCAAACTAAGTGCCTCATTTTCCTGAAATTGCTCATGCTGCAGCTGAACCCATCCTCCATCTATACCTCTGAGAGCCAGCTGTCTGGCTGGTGCATAAGGAGATAAACCAACTGGGTAAACTTATGGAGGGCAAGTAGGTGTCTGAAGCAGGTGACTGCAAAGGACCCCTGTCACAGGCTAGGGAAGAAGTCTCGATCCCTGAGAGACCAGCCTTGCCTACGAGGGCACATGCCAACGGCTGTGTGCAGCCCCTTCAGCAGGCAGCCATGGCTCCCCTTCACCTTAGGTGCCCTTCCAATTTCCCACCACACAAACAGGGAGAAGACATCTCTGGGCATTTGCCAGGCAGCAAATTCCCCTCATCCAGCAGGTCTCCTTGGTCCTATTTCCCCCAGAGTCCATGTTGCAGAGGAGGGACACACCAGTCTTTTGGGCGCTCTTGCCCCATGGGGCAGCTAGGCTCTGAACAACCGCAGACATGCAGAAATCAGCACAATTTCATTTGGGCACAAACCAAAGAAAGACTCCATGGATCACCCAAAACAATACCAGATAGACTGGTGTGTGTTTTGGAGTCTCTAATGAGCATAATTTCCTTAAGTATACAAGGCCTTATAAGCACAAGAAGGAAATAACCAGGCATTGCCATAACAGGAAACGTAGCAGAGTCCTGCCTAAAGTGGATCTGGCTGGGAAGTAAGCTATTGTCAGAAGCCCAGCATTTCAGATGCTCTAACATTGCCGATTACCTTGAGCAAGCATGGCGTATTGGTGAAAATACCTTGAGCAAGCATGGCATATTGGTGAAAAAACAAACAAGGAGTCTAGTTTGCTTTTTTTCAAGGGAAACAGCTCAGAAGTAGTCTAGATGCTAAACATGCTGTTGTTCCAGTGGAGAGAAATAGTATTATGTCAAGTTAAAAGATGTCTTCACATACAAGTACGCATAAACACACAAACATACATCTGTCTCAACGCACCTATTTTAAATCTGACTGGGGACATGAATACCTTGCTGAAGGTATTGTAACTTAATTCACACAGGGTACATCCTTGCCTTAATTTTTACTTTTTTTATGGCCTTCTGTCAAACAACTACTACATTGCAAAAAGACCACAAATTGACATTTGTGGGGAATTTATTTTATTTTAGTCTAGAGGATGGAAATTGTCATGGGTTCAGCAGCAGCAGTCATTTTTCTTTAAGCAGTAGCTGGTGTAGCACTGTGTTTTGGATTTTCAG
>JASSUY010008692.1:40803-60618 GCA_032466535.1 Forpus xanthops
TCCCATTTCCCCGGGACTGGGGAAGAAAGAGGGGGGGGTGTGCACAGAACTGTTTGAGGGGCCTCAAACTACGACAGAAATAGAGATATCAGTTTGGATACACATCTACAATTTATGGATGGTACTGAATTTAGGTGGTCCTATCTACAGGTTAAATTAGACTAACTTGTTCTTCATAATTTTCCAAGTGACACTGATATTCTTCATCTGCAGTGAACATGTTGTGTTCCAGGAAAGCACTTTCCAAAACATTTCCATTCCTGCTAATGTAGTTTCAGTTCTCTGATCCCAGCCATCCTGGAAATTCATGTGTGTCACAGCACGCAGCTCTATCCGGCCTTGGTACCTTTGGGCAACCTGCCCACAATAGTCCCTCTTTCCTCCAGCTCCTTGGGAACTGACCTATTTCCTTCACTGGCGTGTCATGGCTGAGAGGCTACAGAACTCCCAACTGCAACAAATCTGAGACCTCCTCTATAGGAAAGGTAGATGGCGAAGACAGCACAGCACTAACTAGATACTTGCTCAACCTCCTTTGTCATGTACCTTGTAATACCCTGTCTCTTGGTCTTTTTTTTTGGTATTCTATATGTTCCTATTGTATGTGGTTTATATTTTGTGTACAGTCCAAGTAAAAAATTAAACACTAATGCACAAACATGCCAGAGCAAATAGAACTGTAAAACTATCAATATTTCCCAGTATGAGGCAGTGTGGACATGGGAATTTCTAAATTAGAAACAACACAGCAAAAATGAAAATGCGCCTCCTGAGAGCTGGTATTGCTCGTTGGTAGTCAGCAGAGAGCACATCTTTTACTGTTTAGAGACCATGCCGGTTCCATCATTTGGATCTGAAAACTTACTGTGCAGTCTATTGGACATGCAGGGAAATCCAGGTGTAGATAGTTATTTCTTTCATGTTCTCAGTGTGAAATAGCAAGGCTCGGTGTATCAGAGCTGCATACAGAAGGCTCATTATGTAAGTGACAACTATAACATTAAACTGAATAGAATGATAATATAATTCAAGAAATCTAATTGCTACTGTGCAGGAAATTCATTTCCTCACAATACACAGTAAAAGCTGTCTCAATCACTAAACAAAAATCCACCCCCTTATAATTTTCTTTCATTTTCAATCTTTTAAAAATGGCCTTAACTCCTCCTACAGACATCAGCATTTAACCAGTCAATCAATCACCAGAATCAATCACACACCTGCTGTCTCCATTGTTATTCCTCAAGTAAAAACAGAAGCGCAGGAAAACATGTACTGACAAGAACACACAGGAGCACATTAGAAAATAAAGTATTCTCATGACTAAAATTAAATACCTTTTGAAAACTGTCAACGAAAATTATTCAACCAGAGGAGAAAGAAAAGTTGCAAAATTTAAAAATAAAATGTGTTAATTCAGTGACAACTAAAAATAATTGGAATGTAATATTTATCTGAAAATAATAACCAAGCCCTCAATAACTCTTTATATTCGTTATTGTCAAAATGCCTTGCCTAAGAAATCAGTATCATTATTCTTGTATTAGAGATTGTGAAACTGGAAAATCTCAGCAATATCAGAAATCTGCAGATCAGTAGAAAAGCTGGGAAAGGAACTCATATTGCTCATATCCAGTGCAGAGTTTGATTTTAGAACTGACCTTTGACAACACAGAACACATCAAAGACCAATTTCTAAATATTCTGTAATAACATCAAACATTAACTATAGTAGACCTTTATAATCCCAAGTTTAATATTTTACTATTCTCAACACCTAAAAATCAGACACAAGGATCAAAATCTTCTAAGATAGAGAGGGGAAATACAGGAGTATTAAATAAGTTTTATACCATATGCAAGTTAGTGCCCTTTTCAGACTCCACCAATACATGAAAAGAATCATGACAATCGTTAATCAGCTGTGCTCCTCTCTTCATCTGCTGGTTTAATGTTTCCTATAGATATGTCACCATGGACCAAATTCCACTGAGAAATGTGATAATTAACACACATATCCCTAACAACACATGGTGGGTTTATATTTCTTTATGGTAATAAGGTAGAAATTTCTATACAGGTATACCAGCAATTCTCTCAGCGCCACAGAGTTAGGAGTCCGCATCCCATAGCAGGATATCTGAATATAACATGGAATACAAGTGGAGATGCCCTCCTTTATAGGCGGAATAAAATCTTGCTCAGGAAAGAAGGCTGCAGCTCATTTTGGCTTTGCTGGATAAGCTTGTCAGACTATATCCAAAACAATCATTTTTTAAGAGATCACTGCATGACATAACTGCATAATTAGTTTCTTGATGTGCAACCTTTTACTACAGGGATCTCTCCAGCCCTGCAGGAGAGCACGCAGGATCTCAGTGGATCTCAGTGTGCCAGCAGCAGCACCCAGGGAAGGGTTGTCCCACACTGCAGTAAGGTGAGCATCACAGGCTCCCACAGGGACTGTCGTGCAGATCCTCATGACCTCCCCAGCAACAGGGACTGATGCAGACATTATCCAGTAGCATATGCAACTGAGAACAGCATTTGGCATTTCAACTTCAATGGACTGCACAGCACCTGATAATTATTTATAGTCACAGCAGAAAATTGTGCAGAGAAACAGCATGCACAGCATTTTTAAAGTCAATGGCACCTCAGTTTCTGAGTCAACACAGATAAAAACAGGCTCCTAAACCTGCCCCTTCTTGAAGGAAATCCTGATTGTATAACTACATACGAAATCATCTTTCCAAAATGTAGCATGTATGTTTTCCACATCCTGGCAACAAAAAGGGTATTTCCCATCAAAAATCCCAACTTCCATATTACAGAATCATGAATGCTTTACTGCAAGACGCAGTCAATGGGATGGAAGAAGAAATTTCGCTCCCATGAAAAAAGCAGTAAATAAGTATCCCAGAAAAATTTCTTCAACCAGCATCAATTTAGTAAGAGCAGCATGTATTGCAAATGTGTTCACTTTAGGATTTTAATAAAACAGCAATTTGAGATAAATTTAGCACTTCAGAATATCTAAATCTTCACTGTATTCACCTCTTTAGGATTTACAGTAGGCAAAAACTATCTCACTGGTCTGGTGATTTGATACAAGTTACACAGCATATCATTTTTAGCCAGAGTCTTAGAAACTGTATTAAAATGCTTTATAATTCACCATAACCATCGCAGCACAAGTGCTGCGGATGTTATCTTGAGATGTGCTAATGTGAAGGTGTTTACACGATTCTTTGGGTCCAGCTACAGTGTGCTATTTCCACTACCAGGTCCATTCCCTCATGACTCCTCAGTCTCTAGTGGTAGCGTGTTAGTGCAAAGGATTGCACATAGCATTGACTGAAACGGAACAGGTTACGGGAATGTGTCAGTTCCGCTGGAGGATACACAGAGGCAGTTGTATTTAGACACATTTTCTTTTCATGCCAATGAAGGCTCTTATTCAAAAGGACACATCCATGTATCACTTCCTGACCCTGCTGCTGGGCAGGGTATCCTGCTACAGGGTGGGGCATTAAACTGTTCTAGAAAAACACTGGCTGGCAGCCAGTGGAAATTTAATGTTTTATGGATCACGCTTCTATTCTATTCTGATTCATCACCTTCAGCAGCCACTGGTGATGTGTGTATGTGGCATGTGCCACATAATGTATTTTCTACTACAATAAAATTTTGTCCTTTCTCATGTAATTAGTCTAGGCATAGCAAGAGGCAATAGGAGGTTCTAACAGAAGTCTACAGCTATTTCAAAGGCAATTATGAAGACAACAGAGCTAAATCTCCCCTTAGTAACAAATAGTGTAGCGTGGAACCTAGAAGAGATTAGTCATCTTCAGAGGTTTTCAGGATGCAGCTAGGCAAAACTGGAGCTGGCCTGATGGAAGCTGTTATACCTTAAGAGGGATACTGGACTACATGTCCTTTCCATCAAGCATCCATGTGACTCCACGATTTTATGTATCCTCAGTTAATGTTTGTGATTAGTCTGACTCTCTAGCCTGAATTAGAAAGTAATTCCTATCTTGGACCGTGTCAAAAATCCAGACAATGCAGGTTTAGACATCTGCAAGTGCTACCAAGATACTACAATGTGCATCCTCAGGGTACAACATACTGGTCAATAAACTTAAAATCAGGGCCTCAGGTGTTAATGTGCAAAGTTTCCAAAACCTTGAACCAGATTAATCAAAATAAAGGAGGTGCTGAAATAAAGATGACAGGCAACACTTTGTTCAGCTGACATCATGGAAAAAGACACAAGCTTCTATGAGCATCAGCCTGGACCTGTGAAATAAATTTCCTTCAAGCAGCCTTGGAGGCAACCTAGTCATCTTCTGCTCCAGATTTAAAATTGGATTCTTCTTGATTTTCCTAACACACATATGCATTTACAAAGGGAAAAAAATCAACCTCAAACTAAAACCTTCCCTTACATGTTCTTCACTGATGAGGAAGCACGAGAGAAGAAAAAGTATGTATGTGACTAGTACAGGGAAGAAGATATCTTTATACCATAATAATGAAGACAACATAGGTTAAACACAGGTTGTTTTTATACTTTCTATTTAAAATTTAGATTATCTCCTCTTTTATCATGCATTTGTTCATTCTCCAGGGCTGGATGAGGAGATGGTGTTGAAGCCCCAACTACAGTACATCTAGTTTTGTATTTATGTGCATATGCAACCTCATATTCTTTTCAACCCAGTAATCTTATAACTATGTGCCACTGAATGTGCTTTCTACAGCTGAATGAACTTTCTTTTAATGCACAAAGACAGAGAGGTGCTTGCTGCTCTTACTGCAGTTGCCAACTGATTTAATTTGAAGCCAGATTAGGACTTCTGTGAAAAGCTTACATGTAGAGAACCATGTACTGTAAAAATGTAATCCTTCAGGGGAAAAAAGTAATCTAAAAAGTCTTTCAGTGAATAAAGAAAATGCACACTATTGACTTAGGTAATAATTTAACAAGCTTGACAGCTGAAAGTAAATAATTCTTGGACAAAGTTTCTAGGATGAAAGGCTTGACCTGCGCTTGAATCTAAGACCAGCAAGATGATTGACCTTATGATACTGTGGTTTCATTTCAGAAGCTGCCCCCCAGCTTTTTTCTGAATTTCATGAATATTTCATGACTAACTGCGCATACCATGGCACACAAAGAGCTAGCTGATTAGTAATTTGACCTGCTATTTATTTGAGGTGCCCCAAACATATAATGAAAGAGACTGATTTTTCTTTAGAACAATCATGAAACAGAATATGGTTGGTTCTAGAAACTTTATCTTTACTTTAGCTGAGCTAATTGCAGTGAGTGAAAGAGGCAAAGGGTATGATAAGAATTCACATCTGGGAATGAGGGGAAATCAGTGAGCAATAGTCAGACATGATAGAGCAGTCTATCTTAATCACTGCAGTAAACTTAACTGCATTACCTAGAAGCCTTGTTTACACTGCTTCTGCTAAACTTCAGCAAAGGATTAAAAAAACCCAAACCAAACTAAACCACCACACCACAAACACTGAAAGAATGAGTGATGTAGCATTTATACCGTCGCCATGTAAGAGAGCTCTTCAGCTCCACAACTGTCTTTCCCAGATTATGAATGTCAGTTAAGATTGATGGGAAATCTCTTAAATCACATGCAGAAGCTGCCTGAAGAGCAGTTCTTAGAAATTATTTCTGAAAATCAAATTATGATCAAGGGATCTTGATGGTGAAAACATGAAGCTGTTAGATAAAGAAAGGCAGGTTTGGATAACTAACTGACCATAGAATTGAGACTTCATTAACCCCATTCTCTTCTGCCCTACATACAGAAACCACTAAAGGAAGACAACTGAAATAGTAGACTGGCATGGAAGGAAAAAAATTTAACTATGAAGCTATTTTATGGATTAGAAAGTTACACAAATTCATGTGAGTACACTCTGAAGCCTGGATCAGAAGAGAATACTGAACTGAGTCAAAAATTTAAACACAAACCCCAGTGTATTACCCCATGTGTGTAGCTGAAATCCAAGTGTGAAAATTCACTTAGAAGTTCAGACAAGTAGAAATTGACAAAAAAAGACTGTGTCTGGAAAATGCTGCACTGCAACATTTAGAGACCCACTCGTGCATGAGCACAGACCCAACGCTGATCAGGCACTTTATAGCTTTTTTAGGTACCTATTTTCTGCTCAGAGTGATGGGCTCATTAGTTTATGCTAGTTGCACTCCAACCTGTTAATCTTCTTAACCGCATGATTTAATTGTTATGTTGTAGCATTTCATTTGAGACATAGATATGTCAGGCATCCCACATTCAAAATGTATGCAACTGTGTAATGAGTGCATATATACACTGAAATTCTGAATTTGGTGAATCTACCTCACACCTACCTTGACAGAATTTATACAATTAATTTTCTGGACATTATTAAAAAATTAGTGATATTTGTCACTCTCATATAATCTTTCTGCAAAACCAATGATCAGTCTATGGTATGGAAGCCTTCTCCAGTCCCAGAGAAAATTAAGTTCAGGGCTTTTTACTCCTTCCCCCTCTCCATCACTTCCGCCAATATTTAGTTTCTTTTGCACAGGGCTATTTACATATTTGCTAAATACACTTTTGGTAACCTGTGCAACACAAGTTCTTTCATTATCTTCCATTGCTATGGAAGTAATCTCTGAAGTGTCTTTAATCTTAAACTGGAAGCATGGCTTCACAGACATGGCTGTTGAGGAGGTGAATAGGTTAAGAGTGAGAATGAAATCTAGTGAGAAAGGAAATTGCATTACTAGACTTTGCTCTCAAGCACTTCTATTAGCCTGCATGAGAAAGCAGCTGAGGGTAGTCAGAAGTAGTCATAGCAAGTAACAATCCTGACACAGTTTGGCCAGTATTTAAATTGTAGGTAAGCAAAGAAAAAAAAAGGATGCAGGAATCCCAAACCACTTTGTTTAGTACAGAATAAAACTTAGCACACAGTCCTGAAACTCTCTTCAAATATGTACGGGAAAGAAATGGTAAGAGACACAGAGAGGAGCTGTCAGAGTGGGGAATGTGCTGGCTCTGCCATCAGGTTCTGGGAATAAAGGAGTTTTTTCTGTCTCTTGCCTTACTTATTTCCTGAATGTGGGCAAATCATTTCACTTCTCCTTCTCCTCTTCTTTTGTTCTGTAAAACTGGTATTATACCATCGCTTGTGTATTTCAAAGGCACAGCAGAGTGATGGGAGGAAGCCAAGGAAAGAAAGAAGTCAGACTGACCCTCTCAGCAGATTTGTAAGATAGGGGAAGGAAAAGCTATTTATTCCTGTGACAGGCTGATGTGATCCTGTCACTGGCTGGAGAGGGAGGCAGCCAGTTCACAGGTACTAATATGCTGGGTGCCTCACCAAGCCCATCTGAAATGGCAATACCAACATGATTCATGCATATCTACAAATACCATACAAAACAGCTAGGGAGAGTATAATAAAAAACAAAATTAAGGAAAAGCCTCATTCTCAAACTGTCACAAAACAAATTTACTACAAAACATACACCTTGAATTTACTACAAAATGTACATCTTGGGTGAGAAAGGCAATTTTGTCCCTTTGGGCATTATTTAGTTAAAACAATACAAGATTTCTCCTGGAGCAAGCTCTCCTGGACATAAAAAAATGACAGCATTGGAGGTCATATTTAGAAAACCTAGAAGATGTCTTGCTCAAAACCAGACCACCCACCCTTTTCCATGGATAGCACCAGCAGCATGATACCTCAGCAGTCCTTGGTGCTCAGTGTGCTATGTGTGGCTGCCATAAATCAAGCAGGAGTTCAGCTTTCGCTGGTGCTATTTCACCTTCACCCATCAATTCTTTCCTTCTTGCAAAAGCTACTATCTTCCACAGTTTCTGTAATGAAATGTGCGACTAAACAGTGAGTTCCTTCTTAGCCCCAAGGTGTCTCTCGAGTCTCTCTCTCAAGTTGTAACATTTGGCACTTCATCCTTCAAGTGTCTATTTTATACCTGCTAGTCTTGTCTTAAGTATAGGAACTCATCATTAAACCAGGCTCATTTTAGCTGTTATAAAAATGTGTAAGTGCCCATACATCCAAACTTTCAGAGGACAGTGACCTTCAAAAAAAAAACCCAACAAAAAACTTAGAGCACATTGCTTTGCTAAGCATTCCTCACTAAAATCCAGGACACCAATGGGTTTGTGCCACAAGGAAGCTTCTACATTGTCTCAATATACCAGCATGTTTAAGCTGCAACTCAAATCTCTATTGACATTGGTATATGTTTAATTATACAAATGAACTTACATCAGATTATAGCCGCAACAGTAACACCATAATAAATAGTAATTAATCCAGAAATTTCCAGAGCCCCCTTCAGCTATCAGCCTCAAAGTATTCTTCAGATGAGAGTAATGACCCCTTTCTTTGCAGGGAGGAAAACTGAGGTGCTGCAGCGTAACACCATTTGTTCAAAAAGGAGCAACTGTAGGTCTTGGACATTTCAGTGGTATTCCCTAACTTTCATATTTTCTCTAATGGGCCATTACTCACTCTAGAGACAATTTGGAAGCTGGATGGTGCTTCAGTCCTTAGTAGCTTCAAAAGCTTCAAAAGAGACGTTCATGTACCAAAGAGACATTCAGCATCTCAGACCTCAGGACTGGCTGAAGTGAAACTCCTGCTGATGAGAGGGCTTTAAAGAGGTAAGTAATAAGTCAACCACATATCAAAGAACAGGCTCTACTCTTTGGTTCTCAGCTTTTGAGGAGTAAATAAAAATTAACGTATAATGGCAAAACACCTTCCGTGGTCATGCTTCTAACTCCTGCTCCAAAGAGCTTGGAAAACTGCCAAGAGCAGACCAAGGGAAGAGAGTGCCAGGACTACTCCAGCAAAGTGACCCAGCCGTGTGCTTGCCTTTGATCACTCTCGCTTCTATTGTTCTGCAAATATGATTGCAGAGCAACTTGCCTTTTATCTTCTTCTATTTAATCTGCATTAATGTGTCTGCAACTAAAGCAAGATCACAGCCTACATGTGGATTCTAGATCACCTTGAAATACTGCTCCCAGAGCATTAGCATTGATTTCCAACAGCAGATTTTGGTAATACAGGCAGGCAGCAACAGATAGACGCTGAAGACATTTTCCAAGTGACTAATAAATTCTGCAGCTCAGTTTCAGTGCAGAGATTCAACAGAAGGCCCCTTAGTACTCATGTCCAAGCGCTGGTACTACTAAAGTTATTAACACTGCATTTAAGTTACTTTCAGATAACAGAGTGATGCATAGAGCAGCACAGCAGAGGAGCAGGGACAAAATGAACAATGCTGGATGTAAGAGGAAACACTAAAATTTTTTCTGCAGTTGTAGCAGACACAACCAACAATTCCTTCAGAGCATGTGTACTTCAGGCAGCGCCCTTCATCTGTGATAATTCATCTGATTCACATAGGAAGGGATGGGGCAATGAGGACATACGCTAGTGCAAGTAAACAAATCCATGAAATCTTTATCAACCTGGAGAGAGGCAGAGCTGCAGTTTGACTCAGACATGCAAAGAAAGTTTTACATTGCTGGGATTTTTCTTTGGGGCTGTAGATCATTGTCAAAATAAACTCAGATTGGACTACTACCTACTACTCGGCATTGCTCCAGAGCTCAAGAATTCCATAGACAGATTTGGTCTTCTAGCAAAGCAACACTATGCAATAGGCTGACCTGGGAAGAAGAAAAAGTTATCTTGAGAATCAGCTGGATTGTGACAGGTCACAAAAAACACTGTTTCTTAGATCTTGACCTCTCAGTACAAGTGCATAGCAACATGCACAAGCCTGCATATACACACAGTTAAAAAACCACTAATAAATTAGTTAATTACATACACATTTCTCATTGCAAGAGGACAGTAAGAGCACACATATTATTAGCCATATTATTTCATTTACTTCTGCATGATAAGCAGACACAGCAGTGGTAAACATACACTAAAAGTCTATAAAACAGAAGAGAACTTGAGCAAATTGGTCTACTTCATAGCACTCAGAATAGCATCCTTTTACACAGATAACAGCATTTAACTTCTCCAACAGCTGATCTCCACTTTGATAGTATTAGGAGACAGCATTCAAAATGCGTATTTTCCACATTCATTATCCCCCCAGAGTTTATGGTCTGAAAATACCAGCCTTTTAAGTAGCAGAATGAGATTATTATTTTTTTTTAAATACATAGAAAAGGCAAAAAGGGACAAGATTGAAATTATATTTCTCACACATTTATCATATGATTACATTCACATTGTAGAAATGCAGCCTTAGCATTCAGTAGAGGTGCTTAGTATCAAAGAAAGGCTTATAAAGCTGTGTCTGAGCATGTATCACACCCTTGTTCCTACTAACAAGTCAGAGCATCTTTATGACATCCTTTCAGAAGGGCATCCTCAATTCCCTTCAGTAATTTCCTATCTTGCATTCAGAAAGTCCAGTTCCCTAAAGGACAGTCTGATGCTGAATTTTGAGGACATAATGAAGTCATTATGGTTAGGATATCACTACCTACACTTGCATCAAAAATTCACTGCCTTTCAGATGAATATAATGTCAGTTAAAACTCCACTTCTGTACATGAAAGGTGTAGATGAAATACGTACTGATACTGAAGAACAAAGCACCTCATTAGCTCTCTGAGCACAGTGCACTGCAGTTTGTCATTATCCAATGCATTCCTTGAAAGCCTCTGGGTGGGGGATATGACAATCCTCAAGACTGCATTGCAGAGAAATATTATTGACATCCAAGCAATACCCGAAACAGGGTATTGCTTAAAATTATTTCTCATTGGCATCTTCTTCAATATTATTGATGGAGGGCAAATGGAACAAACAAACAGAAAAGCAGTGGTGAAGTGTAGGAATATTACTTTGGAGTTAATTTATTGATAAAAGCCACTTACGAGCCACCTCTCTGCCTAATCTAGGGCCACAGACCAATAGATAGCGTACTGTAGGATGGATGAATCATGCACCAACGTGTTGCAATGTGAATATTTCAATGTTAATACAAAGTTCAAACAAAACAGTAATATCAAGAGAAAAAATGTTACTCTTGCAGGTTATAAAGCATTTTAATATGACTTTTGTTCAACTGTGACTGTTTTTAAAATGGTAACATTTTATCTGCTGGACAAGAGGCATTTCTTAAATGAGGCCTTTAGAGTATATGTGTATGTATGTATATAGCTGCAAAGTGATGTTGAAAACTACATCACAGATCAGGACAGTCCTTGATGCTGCAGTGGCAGGGACTGAAGCTATTAACCTGAGTCCAGAGTCCTGCAGATGTGTGTGTTGCAGACTCCTCTATCACTACCTGCTACGTTGAACTGGAATAAATACCCTATAAAAGGGTTATTGTAAATGTGCTGTGTCACACTTCAAAATCTGGAAGCTTGCAAAGCTATTCTGCTATATATTGATTATCTAGGAGCTGACATGTAGGGGAAACCACCAGCACTGCAGTAAGAGATTAATGCCAGTGCTTTTGCCACAGGAATTCAACAGCTGGATTTCCCAGATAACCTTGAATAATCTACAATTTTCTAACCCTCAGCTGTCATGTGGGACAGCACATCTTCCACTTGTAAGGGTGCTGATAGGCATTAGTGCTCCTGATACTAAGATACTGACAGCCCCACATGGTCACGCACAAATGTCGAGGGACGGGACAAGTACCATGGAAGCACTACAGAATACCCTAGTCCTGTGTGTACAACACAGTACTTACTTGTAAACTACCTCTCTCAAATGCTGCTACAATTATTTATTAATCCAGTCTCATTTCTGCCTATTTATTTTGTCACTTTATGTTGTGCTCCAGAGGCTTATATGTATAAGCAAGCCACAAATATGTTTGGCTTTGGTTTAAATTCTGCTTAATAATTGCTTCCTAACTAGCTTTAAACAAAACTAATGTCACATACACAGACATGTACACACAAAGAAACCACTGCAAACTCTTAACTCTTTTTAAAAGATTGTTCAGTTATTACATATAAGACAAATTATTGCAAAAGAAACCCAAGCATCACAAGGCACAGAAAAGCAAAAATCTTGGATTTCTGGCACAGAAAATGCCCCCTTTTGAACTATATTTCCTACCAACAGGAGTGTTCAGATAACATCTTTTTCCCTCATGCAGCCTATTTGTGAAACCCTCAGGTGTCTGCAAGTTCTGTAGGTCAGTGGGAAGGACAAGCTAAGAGTGAGAGAAGTGTTACACGGCGAGGCAGGCAGGCACAAATAACAACCAAGTTCTGCTCCACAAGAGCCTTGCCCACATACTGCTCCTGGGAAGCTGGCAAAGAGAGCTCACAGCTCAGCTTGGCAAGTACCAATGTTGAGAACAAGCTGCCTTAGGGCTAGATGTTACTGGTGTCACAGACTGACAGGCAAGCTTGTCAATGCACAATGCATTTTCCTGCATCTTGGACCACTCACAACACAAAAGAAGGAGGACCATTTCAGGACACTTCATTCAAGCATCACACTGCCACAACAGTTCTTTCCTCTTTGTGTTTTTTTGGGGGCTAACAAAATGTCAGTCCCTCTCTTGGGCATTGTAACTAACTCACTGGCTGAAGTAAATACCGTTTCTATAGACATGTGTGACCCCAAGATTTCTCCCCTTGCTCTTTTGTGACACTAGGGGCACAGGAAGAGGATTTCCTAAAAATGAGCCAGAAAAACAATTACAGACTGAAGTCAAACAGCAAATCAAACTCTGATCTCCTTTCCCCTGCCCATCTTTTGCCATTTAATTCTTTCTCAATTAGTAAGCACTGCCAAAACAGACCTTTTCCCTGTTTAAATTTTCTTATTTGTTTCTGACAGAAGAAATACATCCTTCCTGCAGGAGAACCAAGTCCACTCTTCTATAAATAAAATCCATTTGTGTAGATGGGAGTTCCTTTGAAAGGTTTCCTAAAGGGACTAACTTTAAAAATGGAAGACTAGAAGAGCCAGAAGCAAAACTTTTGTCTCACAAAGGTATAGAGAATCAAAGTTTTAGATAAGTTTTCAAAGGAACATTTAGGGAAAATGAAGTCACTACTTTTTTTACCTGGAGCACAGTTGTTGACAAGCATGGGGTTAAACCTATTGGCAACCTGGGAAAGAAGAGAAAATATCAATTTGCTAAAGTGCACAGTGAAACACTGTTAACCAAACATTGCTCTTTCCTAAATAAATACTCACATATAAAAACATATCACCTACCACTGTGCTATGTAAGCAGGTTTTAATACTGAACAGCTCAGTGATTTACAGATGTCTGGGTTACAGAAGAGAAAAAGCACAGATGGCTCTTGTCAGCGCTATAGAAGGGCTTGGCAGAAGACTTCAGAAGATAGGGAAACTGCTAAGGATGAGCTAAATATACCGGTAGCCCTTTCATACTGTATCTGAGCTGTGAACTACAATTGTTAATGAGTACAAGTCCATATAAGTGCTTGAATTTTACAGAAAGATTTAGTATCTTACCATTTTATCTTGATCTTAGATTAGTCTTGATTTTAAATTTTGACTTTGTATTTCACAGGAGGCGGGGAGTAGGGGGGAGAGAGGAAAAGATAATTGTTAATTTCTGATGATAATTGTGCACAAAAAAGCCCCAACTATACAAATGTCGCTTTCTGCTTTGTATGAAGGATTTGATGTGTGAAATACAACTGTCCCAAACTCTGATGAGAAAGTGCAAACTAGATATCTGCAATCGTACAAGAAAGTGAAAAAAAAAAAAAAAAATCAGTGTCGTGTGCAAGGAATAGGTATTCACAAAGAAACAAAAAGAAAATGAATGTCCCTCAGTTTATGGACTGATGATAGGTTTGCCATGATTGTTTTTTCCCCCTGGGAGATTATGTCTCTCAGGAGGTGACATCCACTTAAAGGACAATGAACCACTATTTATATAAACGTCCATCAAAGAAACTCTCTAAACAATTGCAAATATTGACCGACATGCAGCAGATTAATTTGGCTTCACTGTCATCAGGATATATTGCAGACAGCCATTGTGAAATGGCAGATCTTTTACATTCATACTTGACACATCACAATTGAATGTGGAATTTCCACCAACAACAAAAAGCATTTAATAGTCACTTTGCTTCCCTAACAGAGATATATGCCTTCCAGATAATGTAAAGACAAGCAGGATTTTTTTTAACAAATGCTAACAGAATTTTTTGTCATAACACAAGACATTACCTATGTAAACAGTACAATCTCATGCTAACAAAAGGTTCCTGCTTTCTCTCCATAAGGGATATCTCCAGCAGACCCCGAAACACAAATCTGTGTTCTGCTACACATTTAAATGTGAAGGGACATCAAGGTCTGTAACATACAGAAGCATTTTCCTCAGTTATAAGAGCTATTTCAATATGGGGTTTGTTTGCTTTTATTAATTCAGCAGACCCTTCAATTCAATCGCAAAGTAATCACAACAGTCTCAAAACTAAATTAAGGAAGTGTCTGACATCAATCCTTGAAACAGGACAAGACAGCACTGAGAGCAACATACTGCATCCCACTGCTACTTCTGACCTAAAGATGACAAACTCTCCCCATCTTCACAGCTTTTCATGTGGAACTGTAGCTTTTCAGTCCTGGGACACATGGGCATTTGTCAGACTCTCTGTAAAACATTCATTGCCTTCGCACAGGTAGGACAGCAGTATCTGGAGTAGGATGCAGCAGAATAACTAACACCTGATTTTCAGGAGCATCAAGTAGGTACAGTTTCTTTGACCTCCGTACAGTTTTGGACACTCAACAGCTGAAGACGACCAAGAAAGGAATTCAGAAAACAAAACCAAATGACCACTTCATCTTGCTCTCACTTAGCCACTCCTTTTTTGGGTCTAGCAGTTCTAGCATTATGTTCTTAATTGGCATCGTGCTCACGTTCCCATCTGAGATCTAAAGGAAGAGAGTGTGTGCATGTGTGTACACTAATGTTAAACAGTAGGATGTAGCAGCAGGAAATTGATAATCAAAACATTTTTCTTTCATAATGCATTTCAATTTGTCATCAGGACTTGATTTTGAGTAAGTTTGAGATGTAAATCCTTGCTTTATTCTACTTACTGCACCCCTTCAAGCGCTTCAGCAGGGGAGAAGTGAAGTTGTGAAGCAGGATAATTAGGGACTTACACTGTAATTGTTAAGAACACTGAGCACAAAGGCAATACTAAGACAAGCTATCTGAAGCTTTTTTGGCCATGGGAAGTGGCGTTACCAAGGTAATCACTTTCAAACTGTCCACAGCAAGACTGCTTGGGGAACACTGTATTGAAAGGATGTGTAAGCCAAAGCATGCTTCCTGAAAAAGAGAACACAGGCATTCACTGATAATTTGTAGGACTTCCATGTTTTGTCTTAAATATGTATTTCTAGCTTGCTGAAAATTGGAAAGCTGAGCTCATTGTGAACATTAATATCCTTCCTTATCACATCCTGAATCTTGCAGTGGATTTGAAAATCAGATGGGGATAAAGGAAAGTAACTTCAGAATCACAGAGGTACTAACCAAATTAGACAAAGGCAGGTTGAGTATAGCCTATGCATAAATGATTGAGGGTGAAAGTGCAAGGACCCATACCTCTCCCACACTGCAGATAAATTAATCTGCAGTACTTGTGCTTTCCTGTGTTTAACCTCTTGTAGCAGTTCCTTAGGTGTCTGCTATTGTTGTGTGCCTTCAGGAATGCAGCCCGTCACTCAGCTGCACTGCCCCTCCATGTGACAAGGATGTGAGCCTGACAACTACTGCACTTAACTCTTGAGAGTCACACAGAGGCTGTGTTTTTAATTCTGGAGATCTACAGCAAAGCGTCTGGTCTCCACCAAGATAGCAGTTGTTACACTGATCTGAGGCCTCACCATGCTAATTACTGCATGAACAAGTCACAGTAGACCCAACTCCTCACCCACACTATCTAGCTGTTAGATTATCCCTCTGCAGAAAGGGGATAAAACCACACACATCAACTGCAGATGGAAGGAGGTGACATGAAAGGAAGGGTGACAGCAATAATGAAAGGGCAGATGCGGGTTTCTTGAGTAGTGGCAACAAGTGCTGCAGCAGCCTGTTTTTCACATGGTAGCATAGCACAACCCTTGCCTGCTGGGAGACCTGAATGTGAACACTGCAAGAGGGACACCAAAGCCTAGAAGCAAATCTGCTGCCTCAGAATCCACATGCCACAGCTTCCCTGGAAGGAGCAGGAAGGATTTCAGCACATGGTGTTAATGGGCCTCTTCTTTGCTGAGTTTTCCACTTAAAGATAACCATCACGTTCATTATCCGAAGGTATGGTATGAAAACAAAAAAAAGTATAGCAAGAAAGAAGATGCAGTCTCATTTCAGATGATGTTTAGATTTGTCCATTTTATGTGAATTAAGTCATGTCACAAAATTATCCAGAGCCAGTAAAAAGGTTTTCAGTTCATTAACAGAAGTTGTCAGAGATCCCATGTGCACAGAGCCTATGGTTACAGTTACATGAAAGTGGCAGGATCTCCAACATTTTTCTTCCTAATGCCCTGTATTCAATGTAGAAGTAACTGTCTTTATGCACATGCATAAAAATGTATTTTTATGGTCAGACTGCACAGGACATTTGTCACAGTATGAATTTTCTCAAGCGTATGTATCCTAAGCAAATACGAATGCCCATGAAAGGAGGGAAGCACATTTTAGACCTAAAAAGCCTTTGTTAAGGACATTAAGAGTTGCCATGAACTGTCTCCTCCAAAATTTATCCAGCTGTGAATTCAGCACCCCAAATTATCTCAGCTGACACTGTATCTAATTCTGCATCAAGGGATACTCCTGCACTTCCAGCATCTTTTTTCCATTTCAGCTCTTTAGAAGTTTACAATTAAACAAACCTTCACTAGAACTGATCAAGTCTTTAAAAGATACTTGAATGTCTTCACACATTTAAAAAAGTCTTCTTTCTTTTTGGGTTTGTTTAGTTTTGGGCTTTTTGTGGGGGAGGGAGGGCATTGTAGGAGTGTGTATTGAACACAGTTCTTTTTCATACATAAGGGGTCCCATTCCATCAGATTTCAAGCGTAGCAGACACAAGGCAGGCTGTAAAATTGCAAGCAGTCCTCATTCCTTATTGACATCTTTCTTGAAAAATGGTAATCCTTTAACCTCGCAACATCATTTCTCAGGGGGCTGATTAAATGAGAAGTCTGTTTTGGTCAATCGTAATTATAGCTGCAGACCTCAAGGTAACCTTTAGTGTGTACATTCTGTCTTGCACACAATGCCAATTAAATGGTTGACTGTCATTCTTTAGGTTCATCTAAAATTACATTCTCTTAGAAAATACTGCCGATACAATTTACATCTGTTCAAACTGTGATACCCAACTAAGATATATCTCTTCCACACCAAGAAAGGTTTAAAAAAAATATCTAAACTGTAATTTGTAAAATACTTTCAAAATAAACACAGATTTAAGACATAGGGTAGTTTCAGTTTTTTCCTTCCCTTCATACAGGGGTTGTTTGGTTTAGAGTGTGTTTTCTGTTTGTTGGAGGGGGGGCTGGGTGGGTTTGATTTGGTTTGGTTTCAGTTTCCTGCCATTTATCTCTCTTTCTGTGTATCTAGCTCTTTCCCTGTTGCTTTGCTTTAAGCTAAATCTCTTTGAGGTTCAGAAAAGCACTGATCTTTCAAATACACAAATAAAGAGTGTCTCAGTATATATAGTCTCCCTCTACCTTGCTATCAGTGTTGTTCAATATACCAACACTTATAGAAGAAACAGAGACAAATTCAAGAACTTACTCAATGCAAGGAAGTTGCTGAAGAGTAACTCAGAGTATCAATTCACAGAGCATCAGTTTACTGACCTCTGCCTTCTGACACAGGAAAGCCTAGAAAAGTTGTGTCTGCTTTGCTCTTCCCTATTTGTTTTACGTTAGTGAAGGAGGTTGAAAATACATTTCTTCCAGCTGTTTCTAATAGGAAATCAAAGCTAGGTCCACAGTTTTCCTAATGGCTTCAGTTGACAGAGATTTGAGTACCAATTTCAAATTTCTCACTGTGTTTGTTCTTTACTATTCAATAACATAATTCTTCAAAGATAGATTTTAAATAGCTTGTAGTTAGTGTTGTTAGGCTCTACTCAACTGTGTGAGTTTTTGATACCATTATATTTCTACTCCATTCCCCACTATGCACAAAGAAATACAGTACTTCACAAAAGACAAACTTGTAAATCAAAACAGGAGTTGGAGCAAAGGGAGAATCATTTCAGAGTACAGCCCTTCTTTCAGTATCTCACCACAAACAAGCATATTTGCCAGCCTTATACAGATCTTCTGTTGCTTTCAATCACATGTGCTCTTGCTGTCCTAACATAAAAATGTCCTTTCCACATCCCTTTCTAGTAATGCCCTTTGCCTAGCTGATTTTCTGTTGCTGTTTCCAATTAGAATAATTACATAATATGACATTTGTCAGCCTAAATCAACTTCCATGAAGAATATCTTTATGCATATTCTTTCACCTCCAGTCATTACTATAAACTTACTTTTGAAGAATTTTAAAACCTATAATGTAGCACAATATCACATAACCCTGGTTTGGGGGATCATTGCTTAGTGAATGAGAAACTAATGAAATATATAGTGATGATCAAAAACAACAGTGTAAAATGTCAAAAAGATTCAAAATGCAAATAGAGAAGATCTAACTGAATGAGATCTTTGAATATTTGACTGTAAAATGCTGTTAGCCAAATGTGGGGATGATTGCGAACATGAAATCATCTTTTGTCTTGTGGAAAAAAGCAACTGTCAAGGTTATGGCTTCTACTTAAACCCCATTTCCCAAGCCCCACCATCAATGCCTCAGCATCTTTATTTACCATTAACACAGAAAACAAATGAATCTCTAAAACCTCCTTAAGAGCAGAGATGACAGCATGCTACACATATTGTTTGTCGACTTTTGTTCATTTGTCCTAAGGAAAGATCACTCACTCACCGTGGATATGAATATAGAGTAATTCATCACCAAATAATGGAAAGGCACTTTCTGTTCAATTTTACTCTCCTTCAGTCATCAATTTCTATTGATTTCAACTTTTTGCTAAATGATTTTGAAAATTACAATGTAAAAATTCTGCTAAACAATTCTTTGTTTCACTATGTGCTGGTTATCCCAATAAAGTAATGTGTAAACATAGGAACTATATAGCACTTGTAAAGCCAGATCTTCATTTTTCGTCGTATGGTATTTTCTGAACACTCTCAAAGATCAACTGTGAAAGATACAGCTTTATCTATAGAGTGCTACAGGTGTCAAAGCTACAGTCTTTCCATTGTAAAAACATTTGAGTCCCATCATTAACAGTATATCCTACTGGTGCCAACATTCTACAGAAACTGATGGTTTTAATTTTACAATAGTTTGCAGTTTGAAATACATCACTCCATGGCATATGCATGAAAGCAAACCACCTCTCAGGCTAAGTATGTTAATCATCAGTATGTTTAGTCCTGTTCACACATACATATGATTAACATAAAGCATGTTTTCCAACTTATAACATAAGACAAGTTTTCATAAAATCAACTGCACTTATATTTCATGTAATACTGTCGTGGTTTCAGACGTAAATCAATCTGTTTTCTTCCCCAGTCCCTGGGGATGGGAAGGAGAATCAAAAGAATGCAACTCCCACAGGTTGAGATAAGAACAGTTTAGTAACT
>JASSUY010008693.1:0-32059 GCA_032466535.1 Forpus xanthops
AACCCTGAACCTAAATCATAGCTAGCAGGTGTGACGTGAAGGATGCCGACAGCCAGTGCTCCTTTACTGGGCCACTGCATTACTGCCGCAAGTGCTGGTGCTGGTTCCCTCAGCTCATGGTACAGTCTCCGTCAGGGTGAACCCGAAGGATGTGGCCATTATAATGTCACCTCTCTTTGGGAGTTAATGCTGGCAGGCACCCAGCTTTTTTCAAACAGAGAGCACTGAAGCAAGCAGGATGACCCTGGAGAAGTAGGGATATGTAGGTAGCAATCTGGATAGGAAGCAGTGCAGCTGGGGGCTGTCAGAGCTATCAGAGCTTGGCCTGGACAGTATAAGGGCTCAGAATCAGTGGTACTGAAAACAGGTGTATTGTCAGTGGAGGGACAGTAACAGCCTGTCTGGGGAGAACTGCAGAGAGGACTGAACATGGGGCCCCTCGCCAATGCAGAGGAACAGCTCCCAGTGAAATGGGATTTCTGGGCAGGCATTTAATGATAAGTTCTTTCTAGCATACCCTAAATAAATGAAAATGTAGTGGAAATCTTTCTCAGCTAACTTCATCAAAGCTTTTGGCCTAACGTGCTGCAGGCGTTAGCGCAGCAAGTAGGTGGCCTGTGCTGCTGCCCATACTCTGTCAGGAAAGACAAAGAATCCAGGAGAAGCATCAATCTGTTTCTCTTCACAGGGCTGTCTCTTCCCCCCCCTTTGTCAGTCAAAGGTGTCAATGTCTCTCTCCTCTATTCTCCCCCCTCCCCGACTTGAGTAGTGTCAGTCATTCCTGTTTTTTTCTTTTTATTAATGATTTTGCAAGGCTATGTCATTACTGTGCTATACATTTTTATACAGATGGCACGACTGTGCATTTTAATGGCAAATCTGTTTCTCACATAACGCCTGAACTGCAAAAAGACTTTGACAGACTGGTTCAAGGAAAACAAACTGGTTTTAAATGTAGCAAAAACTAAAACAATGCCTTTTGGCTCTCCTAATCATCTGAACTCAAAGGATGATTTTATTTGGAAGTCAGAAATCTTACGGAGAAGAGTGGACCAAACTTGTGTGATGAAAGAAAACCAGGAGGAAAAGATAGGTTTTATCATTTATGGCTGTATGTTTTGTTCAGTGAGGCGCAGAGAATTCATCCTTGATCCCCAAACTAATCGTGTTTGATCAGTACTGGATTTGGCGACTTTTGGATCCTGCAGGGGTCTGAGTTTCAGGAAGAACTGAGGTATTAGGTTTATAAATGTGAAAAGTAGAATGTAGAGGGAGGGGGGAGGCACACAACCAGGAAATTAAAAATATGTATGTGTTAAATACCAGCAAAAGCAAAGAGCAGAATGCATATTTGTCCATTTGCCGAAACCTTTCTTCTTTGACCATCTCCTTTACGTTTTATGTTCTTTTAAGCCTGTGTATATGCAAACAGTTCTCGGTGATCCTATGATACCGTTCTCTGAAGTCACACATCAGTTTCTTGTTTATGTTGCTACCAGTTTATCTATTTAATATCTTTACCTCTCAGTTGATACACAGACACAATTCATGGTAACCCTGATCTTTGATGGGCTATGTAATTTGGTAGCTCAAATTGGAAATGCTAGTCCTCTCTGTTCTGCTTCCATGTATTCACTCATATCAATTGGCTGAGGTCAATTGACAATTGCTAGTATCTTAAAGCTCTTGCATGTCTGAATTTTCACATCCTTCATGCTTTATATTCTTGATTTCAAGGGCTTGACCATCATTGCTTTGGCATTTGTATTCACAGGGAATAAAGCTTGGTGGCTATATTGGAAAGGAAGACCAGGAGAAAGGGTAGGAGAAATTAATTTGTGTTTGCACTGCAAACCTGGATATTCTCTGAGGGCCCCAAATAGCAGCAAATTCTGCCTATTGTATTGGGTGTGTTCCTGTCTTTTCTGGCTGCAGCAAAGTGTAGAAATAGTAAGGTTCAAAAGTCTATAAATATTTGCTTTAACAACATTTGAAGAGCTAGGGAAAATGAATATGAGGTGGAAAGCATAGACAGACCTGGGTGCTGTTACTGACATCTCAGTCTCTTGAAGCAATGTAAAAGTGTCATTGTAGGTAAGAGGGATCACTAATGATGCTCTGAGGTACTGGAAGAGCAATATAATGTACAGGTATTCTCCTTTTGCTCTGAATTTTCAGCAGAAATCAGCATTTTCTGCTTCTGCTCTAGATCTGCTGGAGACCCACCAGTGTTCGCATTCAGCTCTTACAGTGTTTTCCTTTTTCATAGCCTGGCTGACTGGAAATGTCTAGTTTTTGCTAGGCCTGCACCTCAATAACACTGAAAAAAAATGAAGGTAGGGGAAAAGGACCTGTTGGAGTTCCTGCTCCCTCTTTCTTTCAGTGCTGAGCTGGTGTCACACTGGAATCACGTGGTCTTTGACCACAGCTGTATTTTATATCCACTTCTGCAGCATGTGTGTAGGACTATAAACATAAATTATTGGAGAGTTGTTTCAAGAACAACAGTGTATATAATTAAAAAAGTATCATTTACAGCATTCTTTCATGACAAAGTGTTATGTCACTTCTGTTTCATCATAAATAAAAGGGGCGTTGGGTAAATTCTTGGCATGATGGGAAAGCTGCCAAACATGAATGTGGCTTGAATTTATTGGAGATCATGATTATTTTTATTCACCATGTTACACAGAAAGTATTACAGAAGGCATTCTTTTGTGAGGCACAAGTGACTTCCTCTCTCCATTGCACTGAGACATCACAATGGTAGTTTTTTTAAGGTATTCCAAATTATTTTCCCTGAAGTACATTTCCTGTCATGAAGACTGTTTTCTGGTTCTAATGCCTGCTTTTTCTACTTTGAGTGCTCTAGCAGACTTCCAGGACTGTTTCAGGAAGGCTGAGAGGGGGCAGATGGCACAAGAATACAGAGAGGTAGAAACGGATCAGAGATGAAAAGATAGGCTCTGCATGCTGCATATCAGCTTTGCTGGTAGTGTGAATTTGGAATATTTCAAGTACAGTTGATGTTTTTGTTATGACCCAGTGGAACAAGGCTGTGTTTCTGCCTTTTTAAAGCTATCTAATTTTAGAAGTAGTTAGTAAGTAATAACATTAGATGTACAAAATCCGACAAGACATGGAATTTTTAGGTTGCAATTAGTAAATAGCACATAAACCCAATCCAGTAGATCCTGCACACTTACTCGATGCTGACCTGAACACCTCCAGTTGGGTACAATTATTATTGTTCCCTGTATCCAGACATTAACTGTATGAAGATGATGGTTGGTATCTACTTGGGATGGTACAGAAACTAAGGAAATCCATGGAGGAACATTTCAGTGACATCTAGAGGAGAAATCGCTCCAGTTTTGTCTGTAGACCTTTTTACAAGCAGGATTTTGCTTACGTAAGTGATGGCAGAAAGCAGCTTCAAGAATGTGCCCCTGCGAGCTTTTTGCATACAAGTCCTGTGAAAACAGAAAGTACTCTTGTGAAGAAGGCCAACATTTTCTTGTCATTTGGTCACCCAGTCCATGAGAAGATAGAATGAGCAGTGATTTCATCTGAATCGGCAGCTAGTGAACTCAGGCAACATTGTAGGTAGATGTAGACACAAGCAAGCTTTTCAAATCCATCTTTAACACCTTCTAGCAATAGCATTACAGGCTTGTAAGAGTTTAGCTAGTATCTTGCTTTCTTTTGAACTTTTTATTCTTTATTCCATAGCTCTTGTGATCTGTACTTGTCCAAATGCTCACCCACGTGAATTTGTACTTGACGATGAGCACAGGCTAGCACTTTAAGCCATGGCAGCATGCTAATGACTGCCTTCTTGTCAACAAGGAGGCATTGCATCTTTTAAAGAGTTAGATATATAGTATCTGCAGGGGCGGGGGTCAACTGGATAACAGCCACTTAATTCTGTAGGGGGCTGAGAGAAAGTGGCAGCAAAGCTCTGATTTGTGGTGGGCGTTCAAACGGGACTGTTTGGTACTAAAATAGGTTAGTGTAGGAACTGGAAAACTTGCAAGTGCTCTTGCTTTTATGGATCAGGATAGTAAGAGATTCCAAAGCATTCCTCACCTTTGCCTAGGAGGATAGTGGCATTAGAGGTGTTAGTTTATTGACTGTCTATTCACAGTTTCTCCAGCAGGTAATCACTCTGAAATGTCCCTGAGCAGATAGATTGTAATGATTGGATGATATTTTCTACATATTTTGTTGAGACTGTGGCTTGCTATTTGTTTCTCAGTGGAAGTGGATGTACTTTAGCTTACTGTGGTGGTGTCACAAGTCACCCGCTATTGAAAATAAAGGTAGGATTTCACTCCAATGATAAATTCCCCGGTGCAAATGCCTGTGAAAGTGCCCAGTCCAAAGGGAATCACAATGGCACTTGCCACAGCTCTCTCCTGAGAACTGCCAGTCTGTCTGGGCTCCTACCCTGGATGCAACAGAGCTCCTTTCTTGCCCCAGCACTGGATTTTTCCTATGTGGAAACCAGGCACAGTGCACTGTGTATGTGAGTCTTCACCCTGGGGTGGAGGTGAAATGTGGCCAAGAGCTCAGCTCCAGACTGAATGTGGCCATTAGTGCTCCCCACAAATGTGGCAATTAGATCCTCCTCCTGAAAAGAAGCCCCTGGAGGAGATCCACATGTTGGCCATGGAATTCATTCCCTGAGTAACACTTGTGGGTTATCCTAGTTCCTGTTACAAACAGCAACAAAGCTGTTGTTCACGAGATAAGTTGTGTTTCCCCTTTTTATTAACAGTGCATTAGGAGAACTAATTAGCAGCACCTCGGAGATTTCCCTTCTGGGAATCCAGGCTATAAATATCTTCCCTGCTCAGCAAGTTGCTCTGCAGAGTGGGACTGTACGGGGGACGCTACAGCTGGTTAAACAGTGCAGCATCTATGTGGGTGTCTCAGAGTAAGAGAAGCTATAAAGCCACTTCACTGAATAGTGGTTGTAATTTCTCATCAAAACACTTTTAATTTTAAAAATGGCTTTGATTTGCTAGAAAAAATTATATGGTGAGCTTCTGCTTTGGTTTCGTTTTTCCATTTTCCTTCTGTTATGAAACCAAAATAATTTCACTTTATCAGCTGAAAAAACAGAGGGATAAGAAGGCTGCACGTAAGAAGGAAATAGTGATCCTTTCACTGTTGGGCTCAGAAGTTGACCCCTCTGTTTTCCATTTCTTTAGTAAAGATGCAAATAGGAGGTTACAAACAAAGCCGTGGGGGGAATGTGTGTTTAGGAGTTTCAGTGGCTGGCTTCAAACCTTTCTTATGAGGCTGATGGGAAGCATAGACCTCTCCCAAAGGGGTTTCAGAGTGGGAGCCTGGCTTAGGGACTTAGCATTTCTATCCAATGATCCCAGCCTTCCCTGTTGCCTGAAGGTGGAGCCTGGGCAGACTGGGTGCCTAATTTTCATTTTGGCAGCACAAACATTGCCAAATGTTCATTTTGTTCATTTTGCGTGCATGTGTATAACTGTGAGTAAAACTTGAGGAATTTTTAACTGACTTCGTGCCTTTGTTGTGCTGATAGAAACACGGCTGGAAGTGAGTTTTGAACCTAACTGTTAATAAATGTTAAAACGAGACAGATTCACAAAATGCTGTGATAAAGGTCCTGAAGAGTACTCAGTAGCCCGAGCAGTTTAGCTTGGTCTGCATGTGCTTGAGTGGGAATGTCAGGAGCAAATGGCATTATTAGTGCTGAGAGAGGGATGGCACAGGGATTTCTGCATAAAAGGGCATTGCAGAAACCAGTAATCTCTGGCTTTGGCAGGAGATGACAAAAGGGGCCTGGGACAGGGAGAGGAGTGAAAGAGAAGGTCACTTTTAAACTGATGGAAAACCTTCTGCTGAGTTTCCTGGAGCCTCTGGTTAGTCGCTGTCACATACGAAAGCATTGGAGAGGGAAAGTGGTCTCATCGCTGTGGATGTATTTGGGTGCTCAGGCAGTCCATATTCAGGCAAGACACTTGCATGATCAGCACAGTTCCTCTTAGCCAGCAAAAAGCTCCATTTTGTTACAGTGTCTGACTTCTCTTCTTAGCAGAAAAACACCTTGATGGGAAGCTGAGGATTTCAGGTGACTTGAAACCAAAAGCTGCTCAACAGCAGAAATGCAAGGTGTTTTGGGGAAAGGTTTCGCCTGTGCTCAAGTTCCCAGATTAGCGTTAGCTTTTTAGCATATCCTTTGGTTTGTATCTCTGCAACTAATGGAAAATATACCAGCTGTTTATTGAAGAATATTTCACAAAAATTAGTAGAGTTTTAGAGACTTTCCTCCACTGTTGTTTGCAGAGGTATGAATTTCTTGGGTCAGGAGAACTGCAGAAGCCAGTGAGAATAAACTGCATTAACATTTTAGCACTTCTGTGACCCTCGTGCATGCATGTTTGCTATTATTTCTAGAATCTCTCTGGATGATAAGCATGGTATAAAAAATTTAACCACAAAGAAAAAATATTTTTAAAGGTTTATTATGAGTCTGACTAATTCCAGAAAAGCAAGGAAGATCAGGATTCGACTGACTCCATCTGTAGTGCTGGTTGTGCTGGTTTTCATTAGTGAAATCAGTGTTGGATGATGCAATTCACCACTGGCTCTGTATCACCCAGAACCAGAACATTTTTGCTGACAGTTTTTAAATCCTAGAAATGTAGGGCAATGAAGGACCTTGAGAGATCTTCTCGTCCTTTGGAAGGACAGAGAATCAAATGTGTGTACTTCATCACTGGCATGTGGTTGTCAAGGCTTTTGCAAAACTTCTAGAGAAGTGCTGCCTGTAGTTGCTCCCCCTACAGTATTTCTTAATCTGTGTCCAGAAAGCCAATCTCTGGATCATATTTAGACATGAGGTGGTCCATTCTTCTCACTTGCTCTTTTGATTCCTGGACCTTCAGACTGGTTTTGAGGACTTTCTCATGTTCTGCATTAAAACACTGTGCCTCTGGTGCGTGCAGGAGGAGTGAGACTCACCCAGGTCCCAGAGTGAAGAAGCAGAATGCAGTGGTGACCTGACCAAGCAAAGGTTGGAGATGCTGTCAGCTTGATCAGGCCAGCTGAAATACTGTTTCTAGCCTGGACTTCAGGTACAGTGTAAAGTCTCCTGTGTGACCCATTCATTTAGATCCTGGTGCTCTGAAAGTGCTGTCAAGCTCCCTCTTTCTTTTTCCCGTCGTCGGTGCTGCTGACTCCAGCCTGCAGAACTGGGATGTGGGGAGCAGCAGGGATTGGCTTTGCTCCGTGAAAGCCCCTTTTGGGAGGGGGACACCAAGGACAGTCAGCTGACAGCAGGTTTGGCTCACACAAATTGAATTACTTTTCTTCTGCTTTCTTCCACCTCCATCCTCTTGCTAAATGCAACCTGAAACAAGCATACAAAACAACTATATCTTGTTCTGGTACTTCAGACCAAACACAAAAACGTTACATGTTTCACCTCCTTAGTGGAGAAAATGGAGCAGTGGCTGGGGAGCTGAGCAAATACTTGAGCACTGACGGTACATTCGGCTGACCGCTGCATGCATCAGAACCAAAAAAGCTGGCTGAATTGGCCAAAGCTGTGCTCATTCCCCCTTCTGGATTTGCTTCCTGCAGCAATTCTAGTGGACCAAGAATTATTCATACATGTTTCCAAGAATAATGAATAAAACCAAATTGTAAGCTGCTTGCAGGCATAGTCAGAAGGAGATCTAATTTTCCAGATTACTCAATGTGAATTATTAATTCTGGTTGCCTAATGTGGAGCAGTCTCCTGGTGTTTGAGGAAAGACAGTCTGCTTTATCAGTTCTGCTGAGGAATCAGCTGATACCTCCCTGTATTTTTCACGTCACATTACATTTAACTTTTTCTGCTTCCTGAGTCAAACTTGGCACCAAGGGATGAAGTAGAAGTGCTCTGGCTTGAACAGCTCTGTGGGACATGAGCTGTTTGATAACTTGGCTGCTCCTGAGGGCTCTTCAGTCCTCAGATGCACATGAACATGTCCCTCATAGGGCAATAGGTGTTGTGAGCTTGCATCAAAAAAAAAAAAAAAAAAACCAACAAAAATCCCTTGTAGCTACAATAAAGCCAAGACAACAAAACGTATCCCCTGCCCCATGTTCCTTTGCTCTCATTGTTGCCTTTTTGATGTGTTCCTGTCTTCAGCAAACTGTGCCAGAGGCTCCCTGCTCTGCCTCCTGTGAGTTGTTAGGTTCCTGTTGGGTAGCACGCAGGTGGCTGCTCCAACTGATGGGCTGAGAAGGGACTGGGGTTTAGCTTGTCTACAAGGAAAGCCTGTTGCAATTTCAGGGTCAAATCTTACAAGCTCTATAATTTTGGAGTAATTTCAGAGACTTACTTGAGTTGCTTGGGATTTACTCTGGATTTACACCAGGATGAATTTCATCTGACAGATAAAATGGAGCTCAGAGCATCTGTGCCAAAATAGAACAAAATGTAAACACTTCCGTCCCTTGAGAATACTTATCCCGAGCAATGATGGAAAAAATTAAGGGGCTTTGCATTCTGGCAGGTAAATCTTAGGAGCTAGTAAGCTGAAGGAGATGAAGAAGAACTAACAGCTGATTGAACCAAGCCATTGCCTGATGCATTTAAATTTACCTTTAAAAAAGGGTTAGAAACCCCAGACCTCACTTCCCCTGAGAGCCAGGAAGCAGTATGTTGTGATGGTGCCTGCGTGCTGTAGGAGCAGTCGGGACAAGCAGGGTGCTGTTAGCTGGAAGGTGAGCTGCAATGCAGATGGTCCAGATGCCAGGCCTCAGGAGCCCAGTGCCAAATGTGTTTTCCTATCTACTCTTATCTAGTTTGTGGCAGGGATGAGAAATGCCACAAGAATTCAGATCTTAACAACCAACCCTTACTCATTATACTTGTTATACAGAAAGAGTCTCCTTTGTGTAGTACAAGTATGGTACGATGTAGTCTAGCTGAAAGCAGCCTTGTTTCTGCTCCCCCCCCCCATTTTCCCATGGACTACAGTAAAGCCACAGTATATAGGAGGGAGGGTGTGTTTTGTGTCACGACTGCAGGCGGTACAATGGGGCTGTCTGTGCTCTCCAGGTCAGTACTCAGTGACTGAGTTATCACAATAATTTATTTTTAATAAATAAATAATAGACTAGAATAGCATATTAAAAATATTTTATCTCAAAACCTTCTTACTCATTTTCCTATTCTGTTTTCCTTTTTTATCCTGGCTATTTGAGGTATAAGTTGCAGTTGCTTAATGATACAAGCTTCACATCTCCTAAAACACTCTTCGTGAATTGCACTCAAAATTTCAGTAACTGAAATGATAGGAACCTTACATTTTGGAGTAAGCAGCATTCCTCTTCTGTATAATACACAGACCTTTGCACTGCATTATATGTTAGTCACAGTTTTTTGGTACCTTTTATCAAAAGAGCCATTAACGAGACTTTCCAATTCCCTTTCCATGGGCACATAATACACTCTGTCTTTAATTAGCACCTTCGTTTCTCTCCCCCTTCCCCCTCTCCCAGGAAAAAGCCAAACCTTCTTCACTACCAAAATGGCCTGTCAAAACCTGACAACTGAAGTTCTGCCTTGTCAATATAAAATTGTCTGTACCACTGTGCAAGCTGAATATTTGGGACTGGTGCAAAATAACGCACCAGCTGCATTGTCTGCTTTCCTACTTTATTCCATTTCTGCTTAATTTTGTCAGGGCTACTGAAGGATTTCTGGACTCCCCTGAGCATTTGCTATAGAAAACAGATCATGTTTCCTCAGGGGCTGTGCAAAGAATTGCTCTGAGAGAGTATTTGTGGATACATATGGAAATTGTACATGTGTATCTATTTCTATATGCTTTCCTGTGTGTATTAGTGTATTCAGAAGTGCTGAGAACTCTTCTGTCAAAGGGTACGTGAATTCGAACATTGTTTTCCTCTCAGAAGTGGGATTTTACTGGGAATGCTGGCAGGCCCCTCACAACAGAAGGACGGGTGGGTGCTGCTACTGTATATATGTGTTGTCACATTGGATTTTGTGCAATAAAAATAAAACCCTTGGTCAGAAGTGTCATAAAAGTTTGATTGACTTTCCTCTTTAATTGCTTATCATCCTTGAAGAGACTTTTTGGCATTTAGAAACCAGTGAATCTGTTTCCCATTTCTTTAGGCTTTATAAATACACGCTGTTTATATTAAAATGATAGACAAATATACATAAAGCTGGAAAACATGACCACAAACTCTTTCCCTCTCTCTGTGCATTTAAAAGAAAAAAACGCGAAAGACACTTTTATTGTTGCTAAACTTTTGCCCTTGGCTGGTAGAGCCTTCTTTATGTTTTAACAGATCCAGACATCCTTTTCATGTGGTCCTTGGATGTTCTATATTTTATATCTCTTGTGGCTTTATAAAAAGGGAAGAATGAGTTTGCTGCACAAACATATCTGATGGTAATTTTTTTGTTGTTTTTTTTTTGCAAGTCAGAAGTATTGTGATGTTTCCATTTTTAAAAGAAACTTTTTTCTCCCTGATCTAGGAAGCAGTGTCTAAGGTTTCAGGAAGCCAACGGAAACTGAGTAGATGGAATATTTTAGAGGTTGATGCTGGGGATGGCCAGGTGAGCACAGAGACCTTCCCTTGCTTGTCCTGTCATCTCCCACCATCAGAGACATGGCCTATGCTGTCCACAGCATGGGTCAGGGAAAGTTGAGAGTTTGCTGGGGCCTTTAGTATAGAATAACACCTAGGGGCTATTGCCACAAAGGTTCAACTCCTTCACAAGGTTTTTTCGCCTCTTGTGTCATGCTTCTTGCTGTAGGGCAGCATCTTCCTCCAGATGTGCTTGGGCCCTGTAGAAATTGAATTCTAGGCTCTACTGTAGAGGCAGACAGGGAAAGGAGCCTTGTCTGCACTGTACCCTTGGCTCCGTGGACCAGGTAAATGAGGTTCCTTTCATTCATACCATTCATGGGTTTGGAGTAGGATCCCAGAAGGGAAATAAAATGGAAATGAGGGGCTGGTGGGGTCTCTGTTTGGCACATGGCACTGGTGGGGCCTTTCACTGCTGAGGGGGAAAGAGGAAGAGGAGGTCATGAGGAAAATGAGAGGTTAGGGTCTGGACTTTATGTAAGGGTGGTGAGGCACTGGAATGGGTTGCCCAGGGACGTTGTGAGTGTTCCGTCCCTGGTGTTGTTCAAGGCTGGGTTGGACAGAGCCTTGGGTGACATGGTTTAGTGTGAGGTGTCCCTGCCTATGGCAGGGGGGTTGGAACTAGATGATCTTAAGGTCCTTTTCAACCCTAACTATTCTATGATTCTATGAGGGGCCACCAACCCCACTGTACTACTGTAGAGAGCAGAGGTCCCCACAGCACAGAGGCTCTCAGTCCTTGCGCAAAGAAATGCTCTCAACAGATTTCACAGTGCCCAAATGTGACAGCTCTGTTGGGAAGTTTTGTACCAGAAAATAAACTTTTGTTTAATAATACCAGTCTTCCACTCAGAGGAACAGAGCTCCCAGATGATTTGCTGGCTAAATACATCAACTCCCGAATATTTCTAGAATAATAAAACCCAAGTTAAAGAGAGAAAAAGTGCAGCTCAGCCGTGAAAAGATGTGGTAGTTGCAAAAATAACCATATTAGAAAAAGGTTAGCGGACAACATTTTTAGATGTTTGCCAACTGTTTCCTTCTCATATTAAGCGTGATTCAGTGCAGCTCTGTGTCAGCATGGGAATGTGGCCACTGTGGGCTTGGAGACAGGGCCAGAGAGGCTGGGGCAGAGAAGCAAACTCTCTGATTTTGTTTTTTGAGGTGCTGCATGCTTGTGTTACAGCTTCCAGGGCCTGAGAAATCCACCCCTCAGAATGAAATGCTTAAATGCTGGCAGAAGGTGCCTCCTGTTAGGGAATTTAAAAAATTAAGCTTATTTAAACAGGCAGAGTAGCAAACCACATGCCCCAGATGGCTAATTTTGATCTTTCTTCTCCATTCAGGGTTCCTATATGTGTTTGCTAGCCTTGTGGTCTGCCTGCAGTAGTTCTCATGGAGTGTTAACTTCACTGTTTGTATAGTTAACTCTTTTCTTACACAGCTTTATAAAGCAGCATGTCTCTATACAGCTGTACTGCTCTTTTAGACATGAAGGAACTTGTTCTGGGTCAGGACTTACTGCTGTGCCTGGCAGGCAGTGAAGTTCACAAGTTTGGTGATACACAAAGCACAAGGTTAAGTAGCAGAAGGATCACATCTTGGTGCCTGTGGCTGAGATTAAATCTTCACCCTCAACCCTGCTCACATAGCACCACCACTGCTGCTTCAGGAACTCACCTGACTGTCCTGGCTCTGTTTGCAGAAAGGTGGTTCCTCCAGATTGAATCACTGTCTTTTTTTGCAGTATTGCACTGAGATTGCCATTTAATTCTGAGATTAAATGGATTTAGCATCTTTCGTTACCCAAATGACTATAGAAAACCTCAAATCCAAGCTGCAATAGCACTCTGCAATCCAAGATCAGTGCTCTGAAAAACAAAGGCTGGCGTTCCTTGCCAGTTACCAAAATCAGCAGCTGACTGGCGTCAAGATACCTTGGGTATCTCAGAACTTCACAGAAACAGGAAAATACATTTGGAGAACTGGAATGCTTTGACAGTGGGCTTCAACAATAAGGTACTCAGTTTTTTCTTATTAAGGGACATAAGAGATACACTAGACCAGAAGGAAATGCCTTCTCTGAGATATTTCTTCTGAAATTTATCCTAAAGAATTAATGTTGGAAAGGTTTTACTGTTACAGGCTGATCCCAAGCTTTCTCCTTTCATAGATATTTCTTCATCTGCTTACTTGACCAAAACCACATTGTTCTGCTGCTCAAAGCCTGCCTAGATATCAGGGATTCCCTGGGGTAGGAAGTTCATCCTGGGAAGGGCCTTACATTGCTTTTATACAAAGCTGCTTGGGTGCTGCCTTTGACCACCCAGCAGAGCCGGCTACCAAGGGCTATACTGCTGACTAGCAGGCCCTGCTGATGTAGCTCGGCCTCCTGCTGTTTAGAAGATAAGGGGCCTCAGGGTGTCCCTGTGTGCCAATCAAGGGTCTGACATGCAGCACCTAGAAAAAAGCCATGCAAGTACCTGTGTGCATCATATGCGTGAAGCTAGGTGGACAAGGGGAAGATTGACTTTGTGGTTATTCACTGTTCTGCATTGCTATTTTTTTTACTTGTGGACAGTATAAAGATATTCTGGAAAACTTAAACATGTCAGAGCATGTTTCTCTTCAGCCAAGGGAATCTTGCATGTGGCAGGAAGTATTGTAGGTGGAACCCACTCCTAACACTGTTCCCTTTTCTATTGAGAGGGGAAGCTCAGAAGTAGTTCATCGGTCTGGCAGCCTTAGCAAGGATTTTGATCCTGCACTTGCGTTGGAAATCTGCTGTCTGTTGTTGTGATATCAAAGGTTAGGGCGTTGGGTTTTATTTTGTTGTGTGGTTTACGTAGGCTGTAGTGAGTCCTTTTGTGTCCTGCAGTGAACTCCTCAGAGCAGCCATGGTCTTTTTGACAAGGCTTGATTACTAAAATTCTTTCTTCATGGTGTGTTCAGTGCACCACACTAACTTGCAGTGTTTGGGCTGTAAGTAACCTAGTTGTTTACTATCAAGGGAAGGAATAGCCATAATTTTTAAACTATACTTTGTGGCCTTACTTGTCTTTGCCTCTGGCATGTTCTCCGTTGACTTTGCTGATTGCTTGTTCAAGCTCTAAAAGTTGTTAAACCCAACGATAAAAGATTAATGGTAGGAAAGAATTTAAATCTATTTGTCATCATGGAAGAAACTATGAAAATAAGTGATGTTGGAATAGAAATATTTTAGGTAGATTCTGGCAGCTCTCAGTCTGGTTACAGTCTCCTAAATAACACAGTGATGCATGTTCCAAGGTGGTGCTGGCAGAGCAGCACAGAAGATCTGGGGAATATTAACCAAGGGGACACCAAGTGGGTTTTAACACCAAATAAATATTACGAGGAGATGGATCAAGTCAATTACTTCATCAGATAGACTGATTTACAGTGAAAGTTTGTTAGGTTTTTTTTTGGGTAGCTCTGTTCAACTCTGTATAAGTACTTTTGAATATCCTTCCTTTCTGTGCTAGAGCCATGAAAAGCACTCCTGTGGCTTAGCCTCAAACTTGATTTTCACTCTATCCAGGCCATAACTTGTTCTAGTCAGATCTTTGTGGAGTTTTTTTTTTCCCAGTCAATTGGTGTTTAATAGTGGATTTTTTTAGAAAGATGAGAAAAACCTAAGCACGGTATATTTTGAAATCTATCTTTGTAAAATGGCCTGGTCAAGAAGAGCCTGTCTGATTTGTTCTTTAAATCCAAGGCATTAAATGGAGACACTCAAAACCATTTAGCACTGGGGCAACACAGCGCTCATCGATATTCGTTAGTGCTGAGTCTGACTGGTAACAGATCATGTTTTATATCCTAGGAAATTTGCTGTTAAAATTAGACATAAATAGAGGTGGGGTATAATTAGTTATTCCTTCCAGATGGACTAGACTGTACTACTCTGCCAGATGATCCCAAGCAGTGCTGTGTACGGCTGCCCTCCCCCTTCCAATCCAAGCCATCCTCTCAGAGGAGTTCCCCTGGGCAGCTGTCTCTGGTTTGCCCTGGTCCTAGCACTGGGACCTAACAAGGGTCTTCACATTCCTCCATCGCCTGCACAATCCCACATGTACCATGATTAGATTTTCTTTGTTAGCCCCAAGCAAATTCTCTAAACCTCACTGTAAGTCTGGAAGCACGCACGCTCTCTCTCCTGCTGTACTTTTACTCCCAGTAGAATCACTTTCAGAGCTTTAAATGCTATCCATTACCTAATTTTTATTTCTGTGGAATCACATGACTCAGGGTAGCATGTTTAAGAGAAACGGATGGTACAGTGAAACCATAGATGAAGTTGTGAACGTTTCCATCTCTGTTTCTGGTCTTTCTGCTCTTGGAGGTGTACTACTGATGGGGCTGTGCTTAGATAAGAAGAGGGAAGAGGCTGTGTACCCTACATGCCTAGCTCATAGGTACACAGATGCGCTGTCTAGTTAAGGCCTGCATCAGCCTGGTGAAGGCTCAGATGAATTTGTCATGAAAAAATATGCCTGTTTTTTGTTTGGTCTTTGGAACTGAATCTGTGCTGGCTGCCATGGATGCTGCTATAACTCCCATTCTCCTTCTTGTGTCTACTCTTTGATTCCCACTGATCTTTCACTGTATTCCTTCTCCATAAAAGCAACAGAAAGCGTTGGAAGGACCCTGTTCACCAGCATCAAATAGAATTAATTTTACCTGTGTCTAAAAGCTGTATTTAGCACCTTGATTTCACTGAGTGCTTTTATTTTTATAGCCATTTTAAAAAACATTTTTCCTATTGTAAATATAATTATTATACATATGAAAATAAAACTTCAGCAAACAAAGCTTCATCTATGCCTTTCTTAAGTTTTAGATTTCATTAGCAACGCCAGCATACCACTAGCGTGTTTTTAAAGTGTTTATTTAATCCAGCTATTCAGGAGTCTCCAGAGCCCAGGCTTCTGCTTTAGTGCTGAATCAATGCTTGGTCAAGCCTTAAACTTTATGGGTTTTGGCACAGTGTTGAAACAGAAGCTTTGATGCTTGAGACTGCTGCCTGCACAGAGCAAATATAAATTTCGATCAGTACAGTAAGTGTTCACCATGTCAGTGGCCAGCCCCTAACAATCCCCTCGCCCCACATCTGTGGGGCTGGGTGGTGAGCCAGGGCCACGGGTACAGGGCTGTTAAAGACTGCAGCACGTTCCTGGGTGCTGCCTCAGCCCCAGCCCATGTCACCTGTGTCAAGATAGCGTTGTTGTCTGGTGGCAGTTCAGGATGAAATTACTATTTCTACATTCCTACCGGGTAGTTACTCTTGGTCTTGCAGAGGCTGAGGGTTGGTGGAGCTGCCCTCTTCTCCAGAAGCTCTGGATCAAGGTCAGGTCTAAGGAACTTTACGAGCCAAAGCTGTAACTCCTAATGTTACTGTTGAGGTGCTCTTTGAGTGCATTGCAGTACAAGGAAGGCTTTGTCTTCCACAATCTGGGCTAATTCTAGTGGCTTTCCTTTATCGTGTACCTGGATCTCATTTGGATAATGTATGTAGATAAGTCTCTGATGTACAGGAAAGCCAATTTAATCCTTTCAGAGCTCTGTGACTAAGATGTATTTTTCACTTAGCAATCCTGGTGTATTCTTCAAGGTAATGAACAGTGGACGAAAGCTTAATTGTAAAGACCACATTTCAGCCACTCACCTTCAGCTCCTCAGCATGGCTCTTTGGGAGACAGCCCACAGATGATAGCTATCCTGCCCCTGCCCTCAGCCAGCATGACTGTATGCAACAATAGCACAGTGTGCCAAGTAGAACCAGGCTGTGGACACCCACCCTCCAGTGCAAACAGGGATTGTGTGATCCTCCCTCCCCACATCAGCTCTCAGACTGTGGCAGACGAGGAAGCATAGTACAACGCAGCATCCCACAGTGGGGGATCCCCACTGCCTAGCAAGCAGTGGTGGCTCTAATGTGCAAGTTCCTCCTTGTTCTTTTGGCTTGCATCTTCTACTGGAGATGTGATTACAATCTGTGCTGTAAGTCCTGTGCCAGTGCAGGTTAGCAGCATATGATGGAGCTGTATTGTTTCTGTACTCTGTGACTTGAGGAATTCTGTTAATTTCTTCCCTAATGTGTTTGTATGTGGATATGCAAAGTGTATGGTGTGATTTGGTGTAGAGATTTCACTGACGTACAAGCACATTTTATCTCCTCTATATGAGGATTTTCTGTCTGTCTGATACTTCTCATTAAATTTTTTGCACAATTTGGAGCATGGAAGGGACCTGCTTGAGTCCCTTGAGCACCCCTGTTTCAAAGCCTGTTTCTTTACCTCCTCCTGGTGTTCCTTGCTGTGGCTTCTGCTATGGCAGAACCTGTGTTGGGGGAAGCTGGCTCTGCTTCCTGGGTAGCACTGCATGCCAAGGGTCACACTAATGTAAATCTGTGGCACCGCACAAGGGGTTTTGACACAGAGTTGGAGACTGTGTCACTTTGTGCTTTGGGCAGTTGTTTCCAGAAGGGGCCAAAAAGGCTGTCCATTTGGAGTGTGGAGGTGGCCTCTGCTAGCTAGCAATGACTGAATGCTGCTGTGGAGAGTGAACACTTTCTTTGTGGTGGTGTTTGATAGACAATTGCACAGCTAGCTACTGAGAACTTCATTAGCATGCTTGACAGAGGCTGTGAAGTCTCAAAATTGACCACACAGGGAAGGGAGACCCTGTGCAATTTCACTGGAGTGGAGTGCCAGCTTCCTCGGCACATCCTGCGGAGCAGGTCTGGGGCTGAGAGAGAGGGTGCATCCAGGATGGAGAATTGCCTGAGGAGCTTATTCTAATGTTGCAAATTACGTTGTGGTCTTCTCCTGATATGTTTCCAAGACTACATTTAAGAGAGGAAAACAAAAAACTAGAATATGAGTTCTGTGAGCAGCCTTAGGCTCCAGATATGCATTGAGGAAAACAGAAAGGTTTTGTAAATTCATTTAACGCTGCCAAGAATTTATGGTCTGTCTGTGAGCTGTTAATGGGAATGTTGAGGGTAAAAGAGGGGCTCCTTTCCCCCTCCCGTAATAAAGGGATCTCAGGAGAGTCTGTTGCCTTTCCTCAGCTGCACGGGCTCTCTGCACAGAGACACTGAGAGATTTGGTGCTTTTCTCCCACCGCTCCCTGCTGTTTCTGTGTCAGGAGTGCTGAAGGACTCACCTCAATGGCAGCACAGGCAAGCCCTGAACTTAGTGGGCACCATTTGGCACAACTATGACACCAGTGGGTAGCAATATCTGGAACGCTCCCTGTTATTTGTTCCATGAAGCTATCATCTGCTCTTCCTCAGAGTGGAAGAAGCTGGACGGTTGATTAATCTGCTAGAGCAGCATGTCACAGCTGGATGCAGGAAATGCAATGCCTGGACCCCTTGGCAGTTACCAGGGGCTCTCACTTGCTGATGCGTGGTGTGCCTTTCCTCGGAGTGCTGGCTGTTGTGAGTGGTTACAAGGTTCAGTTTCAGTGCATGGCTGCTGCAGTGCAGGGAACAGATCAACACACCTCAGCTGAGGTGTCCGAGCCATGTCATGCCCGAATCCTGGAAAGCTGTGGATGAGTTCAGCTTTCATGTGAGTGAGAGGCTGGGTAGGACAGGGGCCACAGCTGAGCTCTCTTTTCTCCTCATCTCTGCAGATCCCCGGGGTTTGATGTGATATCCCCACCTCTTGCTGCAGGAGGAGGGGATAGATCATAGCACCCAACGCTTCCCAACACTTGTCATTCAGATTTACAGCAAAAAAAGAGAGGTAATTGCCATCTTGGTGGCAACTTGCATCTGACCTCCTTTTGGTGGCGATAACCCTTTGCTTTTATCATGCGTTGTGTCTTCTGTATTAGGAAACTCTAATAATCTGTGCAATTTATCATAAGGCTTATGTGATAATGGCGGAAAATGACATAAAATGAAGAATTTATAATGCTGGATTGGTCTTATGAAACAGTGGTGTACTTTCGTAAAGAGTCCAAAGAGCAATTATTATGTGTGTTTGACTGGCACTGTAAAGTCGTTAGTTCAATCATCATTGACCAATTACTGCTTTATTGTATTTTCTTTTTATTTTTATGTCAGAGAATGGCATTTTTCCCACAATCAGTCCTTGAGCACAAAGACAATAACAATTAAAAGAAATATTTTAAAGCTGGATTTTATCTGCACAGAGGGACCCATCCATCATTATGAAGATCAGTTCTGCATGCAGCTGTATTTCAACCCAATAGCCCCCAAATAGCCAGTTTTCCAGCAGAAAATCAGAAGTTTTAATTTTAAACATTCCTCAAAAAAGGAGTACTTTGTGTTTCACAAACTTGCTCAAAATATTAGAATTCCTTATGACCTTACATTTGTTTAAACACTGCATGTTTATAAAGATGTGTGCGTGATAAGGTTGCATATGACACTGATTAGAGTCCAGATAAGAATGATTATTGTGATCATTAGGGACAGACTTGGGCAGTATCCAGTATTATCAGCCAAAAGAAATAGAGTAATGTAATCCTGTGTGAAAATGCTTATTTATCCTGACGGGGAACTGACCCACAAATAGGGTTTGGGGCTGTAATTAAGCCAAAGCTATTACTTACAGTAGCTTAGTCGTTGTACCTGTCCTAAGTGTTGGCTGCCAGCTCCAAAACTCGGGAATGCAGGAGCAAACCGGCCTGTGGTTTGGGGTGAGGTGACACAGTGACAGACTGGGAGATGACCTTGACTTCAGTGCAGTTGCATCGGTGCACGCCACCAAAGATGTGGTTTTGGATTGTGTTCAGAGCAGGGCGTACTGTGTGAAAATGAGCTTTTGACAATTAACACAGCGTGTGTCCCCTTAATTGTGCCTGTGTGCTGCACTGCCACCTGGTTAACCCCTGGCTGAAGCTGCACAGGTTCAGGGAGCAGCCATGGATAGCCACTTGGGCTTTCCCTGGGACAGCTGGATGCCCTGGGAAACTCCTGGAAGAGCTAGCCTTCCTGCATGAGAAAATGAGGTTCTTAGTGCAAGAGAGATCCCATGTTTTTGGCATCCCTAAAGGAAAATAAAGCCAAGTCCCATGTTTCTCTGCCCTGTCCTCCCCTGCAGAGCTCTTAGTACTACCTGCAGGGGTGATCCTCTCTGCCTACTGCTCATGTTCAGCCTTTCCCCTGTCAAAATGCCAGCTGCTTCTGTGCAGTGCCCATGGCTCCCTGGGCAGGAGCAGACTTCATCCGGTGTGATGCCTCCCTTTACCCTGTAAGGAGGAGTGGCACATGGCATCGCAGCATCTTGAGGATAAGAACTCGCCACATATACAGCTCAACCTTGCTGTCTAGTGGAAGCCATCAGCTGTCAGGTAGAACACCCACCTCTTCTTTTCAAAGCCCTTCCCAACCTACTAGTCGGGTAGTTAATGTGTGTGTGGTGGTTGCCTTACAGCTGCCTCATGTTTCTGGAGGCTCAGCACCAGCAGAGCTTTGCAACAGCTTTCGAGAGCAGATTTGTGAGTCCATCTCCATTTGCTGGTGTGGTGCAGGCAGTGGTGGCTCTCTTGGGAAGGTGCTGAGCACCTGTGCCAGAGGTCCTGCACAGGCTGCAGCTCCCAGACAGAACTGTGGCCAGTGTTCAGCATCAACTAGTCATCAACTGAGGAGAGCTGCTCGCCTCTTGGTGAATATTGCTGAGCTCACTTTGTCCTCCACTGTCCTTTTTAGAAATATATTTGTATTTTGAGCTTGGGGACTGCTTTCAGATCAAGAGAAGTCTTCTAAAGTATGTAGAAAGCCATGTTAGGGGGTGGGGAGAGACAGGAGGAGCAAGTCATGGAAATGGAGAAAGAGCTACTGAAAATACAGTATCTTGTACAGAGGAAGTTTCTTCCTTTTGGTTATTTCAGTTTTGTTTTGGAAGTCATTCTTATTCCCCTGCCAGGTGTGCTTCTAAAAATTCAATTTCATTCCCAACTGGACAACATATCTACAAGTCCCTGGTCACTACAATTAACTATAATAAAAATGGTGAGAAATCCAGATTAGTTGTAGAGGTCAGCCAGATCTCCAGCAGCAAAACAGGGTTTTTTATCCTGTATAGAGGTATACCAGGCAGGCATACAACCAAATCAGTAGGTGATCTGCCCTGAAGCAACCAAATTCCTCAGCCCCCATAGTCCAGTGTTGAAGTAATGTGATTTACCTATATTTACAAGCAGTGAGACAAACCTCATAAGTCTAAAAAGCCTGCAGGAAGCTGGTGTCCTTGTTTGCTTTCAGCTGACTTCTGTGCATAACATCTGCACGGCCTCTGGTTACAGAGCTGGACTAATGAGGGCATCAGACAGAGATGAAATACTTGCCATGGATCCTTCTGTAGGACCCTCTATCACAAGCGCTGACATCACTTAGGGTGGATGAGGAATTTCTCCTTGGCTCCAGTCCTGCTGCACCCAGCCTGAGGAGTTTGACAAGCTACAACCATCTCCTTTCCACTCCTTTCCCAGTGATTTTATCCACGAGGGTGGTTTGTCTAAGCCAGACCCTCCTTCCCTTCCCCCCCTTTATTTTCTTAAGAGACTTAATCAAATGTAATTTGAGTTCCCATTTCTCTATCAATGGTTGTATTTAAAAGGAGCTTATCTGATTTCCATCACCAATTATGGGCTCCCATTTCTTGTTTATATCCATCTCAAATCTGCCCAGGTCCCTGTTTGATTTTGATAGGAAGTCAGGGCTTCGTACAAAGCTAAGGAGGCTCTGAAGCACATTTGTTCGGGTAAAATAATATCTCGGGAATTACTTCACTTGTACTGCAGGAGGAGGGGGTGGAATGGGGTGGTCCCTGCCACTCCTCTTGAAAAATAAATTCTGAAGCCCAGATAGTAAATATTTCCCTGAGCCAACACAGTGGGAGGGAAATTACAGTGCCCAGCAATATTGCTGTTAAGGAGCCTCAAGGTCAGAGGTTAATGTAACAGGAGTTGGTCTAGCCAGAAAGGTCAGGAAAAGTTGACCTTGTAAGTGCAGAGCTGTTTGATGACTTCTAACTACTCTGGGCAAGAAAAACATCTCTGCCCTTGTCTTTGGGAGATAGCTGGAAAAGCTGAGGCCTCTTAGGGAACTGGCTGCTAAAAATTGATGAAAACTAGGGCAAATTAATGCACAAAGTGAGATGTCCCTGGACTGTTAATGCTCTTTCAGCTTCGACACAGCAGCTTTGCATCTGCTCCGGTATTTTGCTGTGCTTGGTTTTTACAATTCATTTATTTGGAGCACATGATTCTCTAGCACGCCACTGTAACTCACTCGGAGCTTTGGTAGTATATATCAAAGCATGCTGTGGTGTTTCCCAGACCAGCTCACCTAACACACTCCTGGAAGAGGCTGAAACCTGGAGCCATTCCCAGCAGTGACAGAGTTAGCAGGAGATCATGTGCTTAGGAGGCAGTTGCTGCTATATGGTGAGCTTTTCCTTGCTGTCTGAAAAGCTGGTGGCTATTTTTGGTTGGGTTTGGTTTTTCTTTTTTATTTACTTTATGTTCTCCACAGCATAAGGTCTGTAAAACCACAGAAGTAGGCAGGTACTTCTAATGTTTATCGTAAGGTAGCTTGGTGAGGTTAACATGAGCCTCCTTCCCCTTAGGGTACCTCTCCAGAACACTGTGATGCCAGCCGGGGTGTTAGGTGGGCCACTGAAGTCAATGCTGGCTCTTTGTGTGCTGTCCCTGCTCACCAGGATTCAGGGAGCCCCACAGGCCTGGCACCATGTATCGCAACTGGACATACAAACTGGGTCTGAACTCACCAGTCACCACACAGCTTCTGCTTGGGCTGGAGCAAGGACAGGGTGAGATTATGTCTGCAACAAAAGATAGGCAGTGATTCTGCATGAAAAATGCATCTTTTCTTGGGAATATCAGGGTAGTTTTTCCCTTCTCCCAAACTATAGTTATTCCTCAGATCCATGTGACCTCTGCTGTGTGGTGGAGAGTGAGGCAGTGTCCAAAAGCTCAGCACCTCACACAGCAGGTGTAGAAAAGCTACCTACTGTGCTGCCCTCACTGTCCTCCAAAGACTGCAGGATCCCCCTGATATAACATGTGCAGGTGCCAGCCTGTAAGCTGAGGGAAGCAAATGTAGGTTTGATGCCCCATAGACTCAGGTGAGATTAACTGGTAATAAGTACAATTATGTGGCCTTTTGAAATACCAGTCATGCTGAACCAACACCAAAACCCAAAGTATTGTTGGTCTGTCAGGCTGTATCTGGGTATTTTGTAGCTCTTTGCTGTCTCTTTGGTTAAATATTTCGTACTCAAAAGACCCCCAAACTCAACTCCTAGTCTGCTTTCTGACTAAATTGATTCTCTGTGTGAAGACCCTTGAACTGAGTAAAAACTGGTGAGAAAGGAGGTTCATTCCAGCAAACCCAGCAAGCTTGTGCTGCCGTAAGCACTGAAGTATTTCAGAGGCAAATTCCTCTGAAAATGGGTGATATGTGTGTTTTGACACTCACGTTATTTCTCTTTTGGGGGTAACGTCATGCCTCTCTCTCAGAGGACATCAGCTTGGAGGTATGTCTAATTGTTTTGACTGGTATAAAATGTGGAAGAGCTGCTCTGGATAGCCAGTCTGCCCATGCCTTGATGTGAAAGTTAGCAGGACCACAAAAGTTCAGTATTAATCGCAACAATTGGTTGCAGACTTTTAATTCCTGTTGGCACCTGTCTCTCATTATGAAAGGAGAAGCCCCTCCACTGGTGCTTTTCGATGCTCTGCCTATTGCCGATTGCTTCTCCACAGCAATACATGCTTTCCTGATGCAGCGGCCACATCACACATAATGTGGGGTTAGCGTTGTTCCACATTTTCCTCTCTCTTCCTATGAGTTGAACGTTGGCCCCATTCCATTCTGCCTACTATCGAAAAACTCGGCATAGTTGATTTACTGTACACAACATGCATGCTGGTAGTCTCTTTCCCTTCCTGCAGCGGCATGTGTACTTCAGCTTTACAATAAAGGGTCTGTACAACACACAGCAGGATAATCGGACAGATATTGGCAGGGCATCTTACAGTGCCAAGCCAATTAAACCATTAAACCTGATTCAGTAAGCGTGATTGCAACTGTCTGTCTGAGGTCCTCACCAAATATGCTCCCTAGAAGGGGGATATGAACAGAATGTGCAGAAGGGGGCCCTGCAGGAGGAGCTGGGAAGCTTTGACATCCATGCTTTTGAGTAATTACATTGGTTTGGACAGTAATGCAGAAAAGGTTTTTTTGGTGCACACATTCGGAAGCAACTCAAATTCTTTATGATATGGGATTAAGTGATTTCATCCCAGATAAAACTTAAGACCAGCAAAAAAATCCTAATGCTTAATTGCTTTTGAGGCAATATTTCAAGACTTGAATCGTTCTGTTTCAAAATACCTCAAGTTTACAATGATAAGTCTACGAAGCACTAAAAATCCTACTCAATCAACTCTGGTTCTTGAAATGGCATCTGCCTTTGAGCTATAAAAATAACAGATGATTTTTTGATAGCTTATCAGTTAACAGACTGCTTAGTTAGGATAGCACATTTTTATGCTAATCTTAGGGCTGTGATGAGTGAGAGAGAGAAAGAAAATCTATAGTATTATTTTGTATCTTCTTTAAGTTCAGCCTAGCTTTTGGAAAAGATCTGTCCTCTTCTAGGAATTGCCAGCCACACGGGGGTTTCAACACTCATCTGAATGGAGGTGGAATTGATTTAAACATGTGAAGTGGTAATATATGTGACTGTTCCATGGTGTCTCTTCTGCACCACAGAGCAGACATGAAGCAAGCGAAACAGGTGCTGAGTATTTCCCGGCATGGCTGCTGAAGCATCTCCCTCAGCCCAGGAGGACAAGGCAGCATTGCTGCCTCTCTGAGGTTGCAGATGCCCTTGTTCCTGAGAGGCAGGGGGCAGAAGCAGAGGTTTGCCAAGCCCGTGGTCTTGTTCTCTGTCCTCCATTCTGCTCTCTGTGTGTGCTCTCAGAGAGGTGGGAAGAGGCATGCGGCCTGCGCTGGTGGAATGCTTCTGGGGAAGGAAGCAGAAGGGATAACACCATGGGAAAGCGCCTGTGTCTTCCTGTCTGACGCGTCAGATGTGCATGCTGTGGTCTTGGTGTGGGTTTGCAGTGGAGAAAAGGTTCCTTCTGAAATGGGAAATTATCCCATTTCTCGATTCCCTAAGACTGGGATTAGTTCAGCAAAAAAATATATTGTGACAAATTTGAGGCTGATTTGGCATTTTGCTGGCATGGGTTAGAAGTGGTGGCATCTCAGTGGCCAGGCAGGGATGGGATTTTAATCCTCCTTTTGTTCACATTCTTTAAATAGAAATGATACTAATTCTGTTTCATATCCTGTACCAGTTTCCCTGGGTAATTAAGTGACAACCTAAATGGACCCTGATTTGATCAAGTGTCATTTTTTACATTTTTGTGTCTTTGAGCTTTCATTTTTGATGTATTATTTTTCCAGTTTCTGTTTTGTGAAAAGCTGGGGGTGGTAGTTGTGGTTTTGTTATTGTTTTTAAATTCACATTCAGTCCTGATTTCCTTGGATTCAAGGTGGGCAGGGGAAAGGCAATAGGTGGCTTGAATCTGGTGATCCTTGCTGAGATTGTTTCCTACCCAATTCTATCTCTCTGGAGAGCAGAAGACTATTTTAACTGAAAATCTGTATAAGCATTAAACAAATACTTCATGCAGTCAGCTTTTCTTATGCCTATTCTCTGCTACGCTGACCGTGACTTCTTTCTCTTTTGTCTTAGGAAAAGTTGTCTTATAAAAATGTATAGAAAAGTGTCCCATAAAGCATGACAGCTGCCTATGGAGGTAAAGCTGATTTCCTTTTCTCTGGCACAAACATTCCAGCACCAGTCAGTATCCTTGAAAGGGACAGATAGAAACTTAAGACTAAATGAAGAGGCATGTGAAATCTTTTTCTGCAGTTGGTTCAGCAAGAGATTTGTACTTTAGAACTGGGTAGAACTCAGACCTCGACAACAACAATTTGTTCTTGGTAAAGTTGTCTCAACACATCCAGAGAGGAGTTTTGTCGTCCATGTGCTAGAAGTGGGTCCTCTCGCTCTGTATTTGATCCAAAGGCAAAACTGCAGAGGATACCTGCAGATAAAAGCTGACACATGCGAGACTGTTAATTAGGATGTGTAGACCACAAATTTAGGGATTTTTTTTCCCCTTTAGGCACAAAGCCAAAGAAACATACTTGGTCCCTCAAGCTTGAGTGAGTGCAGGAAGGAAAAAGGAACAAGACTGGCTGCGGCCTTCCCTACAGTTTGAAGACGTCATCAGACTCCCTGCCCAGTGTCCATGTAGCCATACAGCTCCGAGCATTAGAAGGAGGAGGGATGAAGCCTGCCTTGGTCTGCTTGCAGATCTTTGGGCTGAGGGGGAGCAAGCCAGTCCATTCCTCCTTTATCCACTTGAGTTAGTTGGAGTTTGCACACACTGTGTCTGCCATGCAGAATGACATGAATCTGTGCTTTCATGGGATAGCCTCTCTTAAACTTACCTATTTCTTTGCAGGAAACTTTTGTTAAAGGCTAACTTACACAGAGTGCATGCTTATCAGTGACACAATATTGTCAACAAGATTTGATGTAGCCAAAATCAGCAAGCAGTGCTGTGTTCCCACAGACCCCAAAATCCAGGTAGGAGTGTAGAAAGGATATGTTTCCTGTTACTTTTCTAAATTTTTGTATTATCTATAAATCTAGATTTTTATTCTAGACTTTTATAGCTAAGGGTAAACCAAAAGCCTGAAGAAACGAGCCTGCATCTTCATCCAGACATACTTACCAGATAAAAATACTGTTAAGCATAGGAGAAAGTTAAATTACTTTTTCCCCTCTATAAAACTAAGTTCTGATGAATTTGGAGCCCATGGTTGGAAAAAGCAGGAAAAAGATTTTATTTAGTAGTCTGCTTGCTGTGCTGGCTAACTTAATAGTGGATTTCCATGCAGACTCTGATCTTCTGCATGTTGCTTATTACTTGTTGCAGCACTACAGTGGCAGATTGGCTCATCTGTATGCTCCCATCCTCTCTGCTTCCAGAGCAAGGTACTGCCTCGCTTATACCTGCAGAAACTTACTTATCCCTTCCTACCAACAAAAGGACGTTGAGAATGGTCACATTTTGAAAGAGCCTGCTCCTAAAGCATTTGCTGAATGGAGCATGGAAAAAAGTAATAGAGAATCTTCGTTTAAAACTGCAAACTCAGGAAGTGCTCAAATGGATAGAAGCTGAAGACAGAGGAGAGAGTTTCTTAATTTTTATTTCTACAAGGAAGTCACTCAGGTTTCAAAATGCTTACAATGCAGTGTGTCTGCATGGCAGAGAAGTGCTCTCACTGAAATGAAGTTATTCCAGGAGTATAATAAATATACAGAACTTTATATAGATTTCATGAAATCCAATGCTGAAAATTTATGATAGTAAATAAGAAGTCTTTGATTAGGCTGATGGGAATGAAAGCTCTTGGAGCAATTGGATGAAGATTAAATGGAAAGTAGTAGTAGTGCTGGAGAGAGAGGAGCTAAACATCATGATTCAGTGCTTCTGACTTTTTCTTGCGTAGCTTGTTGACTACTTGAGCTAAGTAAGTAAAATTGTATGCTAGTCCAAGTTGCCCTCACAAGGTTTCCTGGCATGATTAGACATAGACATCTTACGATTGCTATATGTTATTCTGGTTTATAATTTCCTTCTTTCTACTGTTTATTTGGCTTAATCTCTCCCCAACAGACTGTTCAATATTGTGCAAAAGAGGCTTGTGTGGGCTTGGGTTTTGTACATGCGTGGGTGAAAAGGAAGAGAGAAGTGTACCAGTGACTGATTTATGTCCTACCTCTGCCATGCACTAAGCTCTGATATTTACACGCAGTCCTGCTGCGGGCATGATCTGAGGCATTGGTTGTGGTTGTGATCTCCAGCTAGCTCAGCTTTTCAACCAAGTTCGTTTAATTGGGTGCAAATTCTCTGTGTAGGTGAGAGAGATGCAGGAATTAGATCCATTTACAGGAGACTCTGGATGACTGTGGACAAGAATGGAACCTCTCGCCTCTTCAGTCTGTGCCAGGGGTGTAAAAAATATTGTGGGGAAGCAGGATAGCCCAACCACTGTCACCTGTCCTGGTCTTTTGCCAGCACCCTTAGCCAAACTGTTTTGGCTGATGGTGTTTTGGGAAGCATCAGAGGGCAAGTGTGGGAATCACTCCTGACCAAAAACTCTCAGCACCTGGAAAAGGAATATTTGTTTCCCTTTGCTTCTTTGCTGGTTGGGTGCACATGTCCTCCCCACAGTGGTGAGACCAGATCCCCATCAACTGTTGCTGCTGTTGAGGAGGCTCTCGGGTGCTGTTCCTATTCAGAGCAGAGGGCGGGCAATTTCTGCTCTCCTTTTGGCAAGTACTTAATTCGCTGACAAAAGGCATTTCAGAAGGTTTGGAATTGCTCACAGATTTCACTTGAATTTCCTGACTGGATTCAGTTTTGAGAAATGACGGGATAATGTTCACAGGATTGAACAGAAAATTTCCCGTTTGGATTCTTATTTCCCTTGCCTGCTGCTTGTGTAGGGGACACCCCTCAGGGACAGGCAACCTTCTCATTTATGCAAAGAAAACGTGAATACTCAGGCCACCACCTGAAGATGGGCAGTCATTTTGGCATGAATGGCTTTTAGTTCTTTTCCTGTTTAAACCCGTCCATTTTTTTTACGGCTTAGATCTTAATTATGTATATTAATTCCTCAGGCAGAGGAATTTTAAATGTGAAAGACAACATTATTAGAGCAGCATTCACAGCCCTGGCCTCTTGCCTGTCTGGAAAATGCTCCACGCTTTGTAGTACAGGGGACCTAGAGTGGATGTTTCTGTCTTTCCCATGCTGAAATTATCCTCTTCATGTATAATATTTACTTTCACCTAATATACATATCAAGGATAGTGATTGTCACTGGGTGATCAGTCATTCTCCTCTCTTTTGCTCCATTGAATGTTGAAGTATTTTATAGAAAGCAGAACAAGTCCAGAAGGATTGAGCACCAGCAGGATGTCTGGGACACCCATATATTTGTAGTTAGGATGCATCCCTGGGTCTTCACCTCTGGATGGGAAGATGGGCTCCACTTGGACATTGATCCCCCTCACAGCAATCCATGAATCAGTACCTTAGCAAGATTAAAAAATCAATGTTTTCATGAGTTTGTTTCAGCCCAGGAAGTGAAGCTCAAGAAAATGACTTCCACATCAATGTGAATCTTTTTTTGCCTTTATTTTTCCTGGTGTTGTAAGTTGAGCCATAGAGCTGATAAATGTGTTATTTGTGTGGAACTATTCAAAGCCTTGTGATTTTGGGGCCAGCCTGTGGCCGTGGTATTTAGCCTGGATGTCAAGGTGTGGATCACACCAAGGTGATTGCCAAATGCTTTGTGCTGAGACATTTTGAGAGCAATGACATGCCTCCCTTTAGAAAGGCAAGAAAACAAGCCATTCCCCTCTCCCCCTGCTGCAACGGTTTTTACTTTACACCACCAAGAGATGACATACAATTTGATGAATTTCATCTCCCCCCCTTTTCTTTTTTATATCCACTTGAACTACTATATAAATATTAATAGCTAAACACATTGCAAACAGGTGGGACCCGTTCTGCCTCTGGAGAGCTGCCACCGCTAAGTGATATCTCAGATGGGGTGACAGAACTTTCCCATGTGGGTGCTGTCTCTCCCTGCCAGCCCCTCGGACACACTTGAAGCTGAGAGCTCTTTGTTTTTTGGGGCTTTTTTCTTTTTATGGTATCACTATAACAGTTTTTCTTGGTCTTTTAACAGCTCATTCAGAAGGGGAAGGACGGAGAATTAAAAGGCGTTTTTTCGTTACCTTTTCTAGTTGGTGGGGCATTTCAAAGGGGGGTTATTCCCAATAACAGACCCCCCATTTTTATTTTTGTGTCTGAGGGCAGCCTCTCCGAAGCAGTAATGAAGCGGTATTCATCTGTGGGCTGCATGGTAGCTGTCTACCACCTCACTTCTTCCTCTAACCCACTTTGCAGGTACTGTACAAGGAGTGGTATGCAGATTTACCCTGTGTGTGCAGCTGTGATTCATTCCAGTGCCCTGCAAGCTGGACTCTTTTGGATAGGATTTTGGACAGCAAAGCAAAGGGGTAGTTAGAAGCTGTGGGTCTGAAAGGAAGCCTGGGAGGTGATAGGGCATAGCACGTGCAGGGGGAATGACTGGATTACCCAGTTACTCTTGCTTACTCTATGATTACTTCCTCCACTCCTTCCCGATTATAGCATTCATCCTTCCTTCACTGTAAAATCTTAAAAAAATAGAAGAATATAGAAAGAAAAAGAAATAACATGTAGGGTTTGTTTGCCGCATGCTGTGTTGGGGTCATCAGGCTGTGGTGGCTGCCTCCAGCCTGATGGTGCAATTGGAGCTATCGCTGCTGCCTTTGCAGAGCATGCAGAGCTTTCTTGTTTTCACTAAGGAAGTGGTGACCTTTTTCCTAAGCAGATTCATGAGCAGAGTTCCAAGGGGTTGTTTGGGTTTTGGTTATTTTGCTCAAAATGATGTTTCCACAGAAGCCATCACCACATTTTGACTTTCAAACACGGTCCAAAACGGTTAAAAATGTTCCTTTCCCAAAAATATTTTTTATGAAAAACATACTGCATTCTTAATACCATTTACTTCTTTTCTATTAGAATTGGAGAGAAGTAATATAGTCCTAGCTGAATTTGGTAGCCTGGGAATCTGGGACTTGCAGGATACATTGTATTCAAATTACTTTCAAGTGAGATATTTCAATAATCTTAAATTTCTCTTTCTGTAAGAATCCAGATCAGAAGATAAAGTTTTTTGGTGGGGGTTCTTGGTTTTGTTCCCTTCTCCCCAAAAAAGCCTGTACAAAACCTGAGGATTCACATTTTCCTTGTGGGCAAGTATAGAAATATTAGTGATGTGCCACTTGCTTGGTGGCACGGTGGAGGGAATGGTGTAGGCATGAATCAGGGACTGCTGGCAGAGTCACTTTCCAATATGTGCAAATAAAAATGCAGACCACATATTACATCTGGGGTCTGAAGATTTACCAAGCTGCCATAAGGCCATAAGTTTGGTTGTTTGCAGTTTTGGGTGTTTTGAACCATCTAAACAGGCTGCATGAAATGATGCCTCCATTTTCTTATTAATACATTTTAAAAAGCTGATTCTAGCTGAGGAGACTCCAGCATTCCTATTGAATGGTCTGATTAATGAGCGCAAACAATGCTTTTGATATAGTTTTTACCTGTGTATAATCAAGCCATCTCGCCACAAGTAACTGCAAATGTCACGGATTTCAATGGTCTCTTTGGGACTTTTAATCTGTTTGCTTTTATAAAGGAGCTGATTTTATTTTTACATTAAGGAAGCATTAACATCATTAAATGGGCTCCCACTTTATGATAACTGCAAATGTCACATTGATGTAGAAAGATAAGAAAATGTGCTCGTCTTTGGAACAATATCCAAGGCAAGAGCAGGCAACCCACACTATTTGCATTAAAAAACAAATTGTATAAATGCAGAAGATTGATGTGCCATCTGTTCATGTCCTTCACTTTTCTGGCTCTTCTGTGTTGAGATATTTTTATGGAATAGTTACGTTTATTATTTTGAAAATGACTCACAGGTTAAAAAAGTTTACGATGGGCAATATAAGTTGAAGATCTCGTTTACAGTATCTCAGGTATAAAAACTGGTATTAAAATGGACTTCCACACCCACAAGATGCAGTATTCTGCAGTCTGTATTACCTCGATCTTAGGATCAGAGAAAAAGATTTTACCAGCAGCACTAGCAGTTTGTGAGGTGAATCCAAAATACCAAACTTGTACTTTCTGCTTCTCAAGTCATGGAAAGGCATTTAAGAGGGTAGTGTCTAGAAAAAAGATACTGGCTGGACTTTGCCACAGGAAGGTAAATATGAGGTGGACCTTGCTTAACATAAGGTTGAATGTTTTTGGTGAAGCACTGGGATGGATGTGGTGAGCAGAACGCTGAATTGTCAGGATTTTTCCAGAATGCGAAGCCCAAATCCCAGGCAGCAACTGCTGATAAAGCCTGCAGCTCTACAAAGATACCATGAAAAGAACATGCACACTTCACCACAATCCCTTGCTACCACTGTGATACGCTCCTGCTTGCCACACCAAGCTTCCCATTGCATTGCCTGAAGTAATGTTCATTGGTGCAGACCTCTGCAGAACCAGTTTATTTTATTTTGTATTGTCCTGGGTTCAGCAGTAGCAGTCATTTTTCTCCTTCTTAGTAGCTGGTGCAGTGCTGTGGTTTTGACTTTCA
>JASSUY010008693.1:32251-50150 GCA_032466535.1 Forpus xanthops
AGCAGTTGTATTCTCTTCCTTTGTTATTTCCCTTATCATTATTATTATTGGTGGTAGCAGCAGTGGTTTGTGTTACACCTTAGTTACTGGGCTGTTCTTATCTCAGCCAGTGCAAGTTATATTCTTTCAGATCTCCTCCCCATCCCTCTGAGAGTGGGGGAAGGAAGGAGGGAAGAGTGAGGAATGGCTGTATGGTTCTGGGTTGCTGGTGGGGCTTAAACCATGACATGTACCAAGCTTCGTTGGAACTTATCCTTGTCCCCTTGTCCTCACGAGCTGAGAGTAGGATGGCAGAAGGACAGGGGAAGGTAGGAGTATTGCTCCATTGCCTGAAGGCAGGGAGGAGGGACATGGGCACTGCCATGTGTGGTGCAGCGCATGGCGTGTAGGAGACTGAGGATCCCAAAGGTGAGCAACAGCTGGAAGGATGGGGGGTGAGGAGGCAGAGGACCCTGCTGCAGGGACTTCTGAAAACATCACATCTCCCTATCTCCTCATAATGGAACACATACACACCTTCAGAGCAGGCAGGAAATGTTGGCTGTGAGAAGGAGACTGATACTCATCGCTAAGGGTCAGAGAAACCACCAGGCCTGCGAGGCCCTCTTCTTATAGCAGAAGGAACATGAGCAGAGAGAAGAGGGTTAACTGCTATTCAATTCAGCCTGTTGCACATCTCCAAATGTGAACTTTCTCAGGAAAGGCTTTGGCATTCTTCTTTATTCAGTTTTCATTCTTCTTGTTACTATTATTTCGCCAGTGTCGCTTCTGGTCTGAGGCAAGTAGAGCCCACAAGTGACTGCAAAATATTGTGGTAGATGTTATTGATGTTCATGTGTGTCAAGTGAAGTCCTTGTTTATCTACATTAAATCACCAACAACAATTGAAAAAAGGATGTTCACCCAAAAGTTGAGACAGACAATAATTAAAAGGTGTCTCAACTTCTGTAACAGTATTTCCCAATATGGTTCTTTTTTTTTTGACAGAAACGGCTGAATGTTCTGCAGGTCATGTAAATGGCTTTCTGAAAAAGGATGAAAGCAACTACTTCAAATTTAGATACGTTATTTTGTCCCAGGCTGCTTGCATGTCAACAAGGGATGACTTGTGTTTGATTTCCTGAGAATTGCTTTCCTTTCTGTCCCCAGATCTTTGCTACTTCACCTCAGAGAGAAAAAACTGTGTACGGCACTCTGTGATGGTGACTGTGCCTGACTCAGATGCACCTCTGTAAACCAATATAAAACCCCTGGGAATGCTCACAGCAGGGTGCTGCTCTCAACAGCCTTGGAAAAGGATAAAAATGGATCAGGAAGACATGATCCTGGCTCAGCCTCTGGCACTGTGTGTCTCAGAGAGTTCCTGAATGATGAGGATCTCTCCAGTCAGCAGAATTATCTGATTGCTTTCTGAACCTCTTTAGATTTTAACTTTCACAGCACCCCACCCCAAGGATTTCCCAGGTTAGCTATACTTTGTTTGCAGACATTATTGTTGCTGCTTTGCCTGCTTGGACCCTACCTCCTGCTTGGCTTGTTTGTTACTCTTCCCATCTCCAGTTCTTGGTTTGAAAGATTAATGAGCCATTGGTTTCCTTGAATGATTTATCTTCTCCATGTTTCCATAGGTTTATCAGTTGCTGATGGTTTGTTGATCATTTGTGGGAGCAATCTTCATATCAGAAATGTGTTATGAGTTAGACTCATTTTTTTTAAACTCAACTGAAAATATGGTGTTGCCATTGGTGATGTGCTTGATAGCTCCAGCTTAAATGATGATATTGTCCTACACCCTGTGTTGGGTAGAACCTGGAGTTTCATGGCCTTTTCTGAGAGACATGGAGGATTAAGGACAAATCTATTTTGATTGGAATAAGTCACTAGTAAACATGCCAGCACCTTTTCTGCTGAACTTGTTTCATTATTGGCCAATAGAAACACTTGAAAATCTATTCAGTGCAATACCAAGATACACTAAAGGCGTGTAAACCCAGAGGTGTGCAGTCTAACATGGCAAATCAGGAAACGGGAACACAGGCAAAAGAAGTGATTAAATATACCCAGAAATAGAGTGAAGAGCTAATGGCCCATACTTGTGGTTTTATAGCCTATGTTCAGAGCCTGACCCATCACGCCGCCTAATCATACCCATGGGAGAGGACTTGGTGAATGCAAAGTACTTCCCATCTTTTCAAAGTGTCTGCACAAACATTTAAGTTAAACAGGCTTCTGCTGCCTCAGAAAATGTTGCATTTTTACCTAGCATTCAAGTCATACAGATCACACACTAACTATGATTCTGGCAGTTATTTGATGGCTGTTTGAGGTTGTTCCTCTTAGTAACTTCTGTTAAGTAACCATACATGGGACCATAGCTGGAATCACAGGGTGGCCATAGGTGAGTCACGTCTATGTGAGCAAATGTGTATGTGTTTTGGTTTGGAAATGTTTTCGTTCTGCAATAGATCTTAAAGTCCTTATTGATGAGTCTAATACTCCTGACTGCCTCACAAAAATTGGCTGCAGAAACTACAGATGGGGCAAAAGAAACCACACTAATTCAGAACAAAGTGGATTTTAGCTTTGTTGTTGGAATAGCTTTAATCTTCTTCAAATCTGTATTAGAAATGCCCATCTACAAAACCTGAGTAAATAAAATTGTGTATTAAACAAGAGAATATACAGCAGACCTGGCACCTACAAATGACACATTTTTTTCGTAAGTAGGTCCTTTTGAGGCTATCCTTAAAATTTTATATGTCCTTTATTAAAGAAGTTCAGTTTTAAATTGTAGAAGACAGAAGGCCATGTTTCTCTTTGGAAAATCTGATGTTGCTGCTCTCAGGTCTATTGTGAGGAGGGTCATACAATTATTTCTCAGAGTGAAGGACCTATTCATATAACTTGTGTGCTGAATCAGTTCACCTTGAAAAAGACCCTGGCTTTACTTTTCACTTTGAGAGGGAGGCCAACTTTGATGGAATCTGCATCTGTTACCCTTTTCAAACAGTCTTTACCACATTGCTCCAGCTAACTGTCTGTTCAGAGTAAATCCTACCCTGCAGATCAGTATGCTGTACAGCTAAAAAGAAAATAACATTAAAAAGCTCCAGATGTTTCAACTGATGAAATGAAAGAGAGGGAACAGGTCAGCATTGTACACACCAATCTTCACTCACAATTTTTCTGTGCATCCTCTCTCTAGGCTTGGTTCTATCTTTCACTCAAGATTTACACTGTAAACAGTCTGAAGCAAGGACAAGTTGCTGTCATGTTTGCTGGTGCAGACACCAGCAAACTGACCTGGGTCTTGACTTACAGCCGAAGCTCCTAGAGCTGCTACTGCAGTTTAAACAAGGGCTATTAATTCCAGGTGCTCCAAAATTAGTTCTGAAACATCATGATAAAATGGGGAGTGTCCTGGTAAGGAAAGGTTTACTGCTACTATCCATAATCTAAACTGCCACCTTCAACTACTTGAACCTTTCTTGTTTTGATTGAATGAATTACTTGGTTTTCATCTGAGCCTTCTGTAAACCTGAGGGTCAATAATGTTTAGCAAACCCAAAATATTTGTATTTATTATAGAATGAAAGCTGCGACCCAGGTTCTGTTCAAGTTCATCCTGATTTGAGATGGATGCTACATGAATATAGCAGAGTAGGACTGCCTACACTCAACACCGTTCAGGCTACAATCATGAGTACTGCTGGTAGCAAGCCTCATACCTTCTGATGTGCTCAAGGCACTTGCATGCATATCTCCTTTGGTTTCAGAGGGATTATAACACCTGACTCTTTAATTTTTTTTTGTGGATCCCCTCTGACAAGAAACACAGCAGAAAATTACAGAAAGTTAACAAAAGCCAGGTAGACAACTTAAGCTATTGACCATGTCGTAGGCTATCCCCTGAATCCTTGGGAGACTCTGCATCTTGCCAGATGTCAGATACAAAGCCTGTGACAGATTGCAGGTAGTTTTACCCGAAGATTGTCAGTGTAATTTTCACGCTTCTTCAGGAGGTTTGGAGGAAAAAAGCATCTCCTTCTGCGCCTGCAGCAGTAGGAGAACAGGCCATTGTATGGTAATTTAGGAGCCTAGTTTCATGCAAGGCTGAATTTGCAGGTTAGTTTGGTCAGCTCTCCCTTTTCTTCTCTGCCTTGGCTTCTGCGCCTTAGAAAGACTGTGCTTATACTGACTCTGGTTGTGAAATGCTTAGCCTTTTATATCCCTCTGACTGCTATTGTTTTAACTCATAGCTTGGTTGTGTGTGTTTTGTTCCCTTTCCAAAACTTGCTTGAAAGTAATCCTCAGTATGTCCCTGGCAGCAGTGCCATGGCTGTCTGGAGTCGAATCCAAGCATTTGTTGTTATGATCTGCATGCCCTTCCGCACATGTGCTCCTTGCTGCCATCAAAGGTGTGAAAGTGCAGGGAGGACTTGGGCCTCATTGCTTTATGTGTAAAAAGATGTAGACAGAAAAACTGAGATTAATATCTCTGTGAGAATGGCTTGAATTGCCACTCAGAAGCTTTGGTGGATGACCTTCACACAAAGGAAGAGGCTGGTCTACACTGAATGCATTTTACTCTTGTTCATACAAAAACCACATAATGTTTTAGCTGCATTTTGTCACAAAAAATAGGTTGCAGAAAAGAAAGAGGTCACTAAACTAGATGCCCTAGAGAAGAGGAAGGGGAAGAAATTCAGCACTGGTTTATATATTTGTCTGTGGGAAACCTCTAGAGCTTAGCTTTTTGAGATGGCCAGGGTGTGGTGGTACAGTTTTTTTTTTTGTAATAGAAACCATTATTTATGTGACACTTAGACCACAATGCTCATTTCACTCATTAACTCAGCAACATTAAGACTGCTTTCCAGACAATGGGAGTTAGATATTCAGCATATTGTTATTGCCATTCCTATGCCATTTATGCAGTGGAAGATGTTTGCATATTACATTTGTCACAGACAAGTATGGGGTATCAGATGTAGTGGTATTATTTTAAAATAGAACAGTAAAATGCAACTAAATATGCTCAGCTGCAGAACGTTTTGGATTTTCTGAACCGAAAATTCCCATAATCTTATAAGAATGTGGTGCAATGTGAAAGTTAATGGCTCAGGGGACTGGTGAAGGGAAACAAGGTTTCTTAACTCTTGATAAATAACATAAATCAAACCCAGCTTGATTTGTGTCTGAAAGTCACTGTTATTCTCAGATTTACTTGTATTTTGTTTTGGTTTGGTTGTGGTTGGACTATATGAATTTATGCTCCAATTTCCCAAATTAAAAGGTGACTCATTTTGATTTAGAAAAGAGATCAGAGTTGAAACTGAAGAGCAAACATATTTTTATGTACCAACACATAAGGGGGCTTGATCACACACACCACCCCCCCCAGCCCCCTTGGAATGAATGCTCCTAAATGTATCCTCCCCAGGAGAAACCTTTCTGCCTCCAGGATGAAGTGGCTGTGCTGGAGACAAGTCTGCACTCTCTTGCAGCTTGGGGCTGTTTGCAGAAGGTCTAGTGCACCTTTCGCATGAGAGAGAGTCTTGTTAACCTGTGAGGAATAGCTCAATGGGAACCTGGAGGGATGGGAAGTGATGGGTGAGTGATCCCCAGTTGCTCTACATCATCACAGCAGAAACTGAGCTAGTTCAGCCCTAGGGCCAAGTTGTGCTTCAAGGGGACAGATTCTGAGAAGTGGTATTTTATATGTTTTGATAAAGAGGATGGTGAGTTTAAGAAAATCTGAGGAGGAGCTGTGGAAGGGTATGTAAAAATCATCAAGTCTGGAAATGGAGCAGGTAATGATAAAAGACAGTATGGTTGAGGTAAAATATACTGCAGTTCGGTTCTGCTATGTAAAATAAGCTTTTGATTTATGGAGTGTCAAAAATGTAGATTTCTACGCCTTTCACGATGAATTTTTTTGGCAAATTTTTGGATGAAAATGATTATGAGAAAAATGTTCAGAATATAATTATGGCTTTGCTAAAGAATTGAGGGCTCTTTTAAGATGTTTTCTGCTTGTATCTGCCGTTGCTGCTGTCTGAGTGCCTCACTGAACTACTGGGTGGCCCCAGCTGTTCTGTATATTTTACCCCCACCCCTCCTCCCGGGACTAAAAGCACAATTTGGCCCAGTACTGACTAGAAATGAATTGATTCCACTGCAGACTCCATGCAATGCATGCTGAGATGATTAAATAAGGACTGTAAACTGTTATAATAAAATATCATGATCTGAAGTAGAAATAATCATCTTTGCTTTGTGGTAGGACAGCACCTATGGAGTCCTGGCCCACAACACCAATAAAAATGATAATGCAGAACATCCTTCGTGCCCCTTTGCTTCTTTTGGGAGGCAAAGTCCAGCTGAAAGCATTTTGAATGCTAGTTATTTGAATGAAAGTATTTTTATTTCTGGCTTCTGCAATTAGAACAGTGAAATTTGAGTGGGAACATTTTTCTACCAGAGAAAAGCTTAGCCTACAATTTAGTCTCAATTTATCTGGTTAGAAGAGCTGAACAACAAGACTTTGGGGGCATCCGCTGGTTAGTAACCTCCCGGTGAACTGTTTGTGGTGCACGTATTTTTTTAGCACTTGGCATTCCTCTGGTAAATATACTCTGCATATTTACCCCCTCAGAGGGCCCCCTCAGAGGGCTTCCTGTTGTCTCCTTTGCTTTGGACACCAGGGGAGGAGGAACTTCACCCCATTCATGAAACTAGTGCCAGCCTCACCCCACAGCGCCATGCCGGTTGTTCCCTCTTAGGACCTAGGTTTGGTATCAGTGTATCTCTGAGCATCAAGTGAATCCCTTCTCTTCAGATCTGACCTTTCTTACTGAGTACTGCATAACCTTCATTATTAACAATAGTTCGTTTAAATCAACCCTTTCTCCACTGTTAGAAATTTGTCTGTAGTTTTCACAGAGGCCACAGGCAAATTAATATGAACCATAAATGCAGAAAGTTTTGCATCCTTAGCTCTTCCTGGAGGCTATTGTGAAAGCCAATCCCAGGCTTAACAGGAGGAACATGTCAACATTGCCTCTGTGAGGTGTGAGAGTGGGCAGTGGCTGTAATTGAGTCTTACATGGGGTGTCTGGAAAGACACTTATCTTGCTGTAGTGTGTAATGATTAAAGATAATAATTGACACTTCCCTCAGCACTACATAAGGTTGGCATTGTGGTGTGCATCTACAGCCTGGGCTTCTGAGGGAGAAGACATTAGTTGACAGGATGCTCGTTGGTGACCTACAAGGGAGTACCCAGTCTTCATTCTTTATCAGCCAGGGTCTTTTTATTTTATACAGCCCCTACAGACATGGATCATACCCTGATCTGATGAAAATCCATGTAATAAGACTCCAATGAACCTACTCCATCTTACACAAGCCAGAGAGCTGGTCCTGTATGCTCTGTAGCTGCTCCGAGCTAACGCTGCTGGCTGTCTTCAACTCTGTATTCTCTTCCTGCCATTAGTGGTACTATAATTAAGCTTCTGCCATCATTTGCTGCCCTTTTCTACACATACACCCTCCTACATCTTTTGGAGGAATGTTCCCTTAGCAAAACAGTTTGCATGTCAATTGCTGATACAACATTGTGTTCTCGATGCCATGAGGTTATATTAGCACATATATTTGTGTTCACAAGGGTTGCTTGCATACATAAAGCCTGTGAGTGTTTCAGAATTGGGGCCATAGTATGCAGTGTTACTGGGCAATAATCTTATGATGTAACCATAAACCTCGATTGTCTGTTTAATATCTCAGATGTTTCAATTTGCATTTCGTTAAAACTTGGCAAAAGGTTATCAGCTCAGATCCAAAATTCTCACAAAAATTGTTCTAATATGTAAAGTAAGTTTTGATTTATGGAGTGACAAAAATGTAAATTTCTAAGCATTTCAGTTTATTTTTTTTGCCAAACTTTAGACTAAAATGAGTTTTTTTAAAGTGAAATGATTCTGGATGTAGTTATTTTCATGATTGTGGAGTAAAAGCAGTTGAAGATGTTAATTTAACAGCATTTACAGATAATTCTTATAAAGAGCGTTCCTTCCCAGGAAATGAACAAGGCGTCTCTACTGAGCTTATTAAGAGGAAGATCTATAGATGGAATATGGTATTTCTTGCTGGGAACCTGAATGTAAAATAATCTATAAATGCACTTAATAGTCTAAAAATATATATTCTTCTTGATCTCTTCATGAAAGCTGTTTACTCATTTCAGAGGAGTTCTACATTATAAAACATGACAAATCATTGTTGTATAATGCTTTTTGTAAAAAAGAACAGTGAAAATATGTACTATTTCAAGGAGGCTTGTTTTACAATAGGAGTACCTTTGACCATTGGGGAAAAGATTCATTTCATGTTCTATTGACTGCTCGAATATCACTGAATATACTTCCAGTGTATATACATAGATTTTACAGAAGAAGTGTGCAACAGCAGATTGTCTTTGATGGCATAATATCTGAACATTGGGCGCTAGTCTCAGATTTGTACTAGTAGTCTGCGGAAGTAAGGAGTATAACACCTCACATAAAAATCCTCAATTTAAATTCAGTTCTCAGCTTTTCCTTTAAGATATACAGAAACACGATTTTTCTTTCATAAATCTCTACTTTGTTGTTGTTTTATACATAAAACAGGCAATGGGGTCTCTTGTGTTTAATCATTTTAATTAAAAGTGTGAATTTTGCCAGTTGCATCAGCTGGTCTATCATTTTCTATGGAAGCATTTCTGCTGTGAAATTGGTTTTAAATCTGGTTACCTTTTAGTGTTTGAAATCACAGAAAAGTGTCTGGATTCAAAAAGAAAAACATAACCCATTGACTTTGCTTTTAATATTGGAAAGTTATTATTTAAATTTGTGTTTTCCAACAAGTCTTCTAAACCACTCGTGGGGTGGGGCTCAAGGAGCCAATCCTTACTCAGTGTGCTTGTAGGCACAACTTCTCTAGATAAAGCTTGAAATATCTCATGCAAGAAATGTCAGCATTTCCAAATTCTTTTCCCCCAGTGAAACAAATAAAAAAATAAAAATCAGAAAAGGAACATTTTCACACAGCAGGGAAAGGATTCTGAGGAGTTTTGAATGGGAAATGTCAAAACAGAAAGTGTAACTGTTTCGTTTTTCCATTTCTTTTCATTTTGATGCAAGATGAGATTTTTCATTTTGATTATCTCCATCACAGAATGAAAGGCCTTTGTCAAAACTGCCATTTTCACATGAAAAAGTTTCAAGTTCTAAAAATCACCTTCTTCCACTAAGAAATCTTCTTTAATAAGGCAGCTGGATCAGCCTTAACGTGATAACTGCAACCAGCAGCTGTCCATGACTCATGTGAGGGTCTCAGCGAGGCTCCACTGGCCATCCCCATCATCTCTGCTCCTCAGTTGGGGCAGCCTTCCAGAGGAGGTTGAGCCTGATCCCAATGACTTGAAAGGACCAGGTGGCTTTGGGTGGGTGTCAGGCGATGTCAGGTGGCATCCGGTCCTGGAGCATTTTGAGGGAAGACAGGCAAGGAAAGGGAGTGGGGCAAGAAAAGACGTGTGGCCCTATGGCATCCTCTTCATCAGGCTCTTCCAGAAGCAATGGGCAAGCAAGGCTTGACGCGTTGGATGTGCTCTCCATTCTGCATCCGCAAACCATCTCGTTTGAAAGGGGTCCAGGATAGAAGATGCTCTGGAGGCAGTTGATCAGAGAGTTTCTCACAGACTTGTATGTCTGAAACGTCAAGCTCTGTGCTGACATTTTGGGGTTTGACACTTTCATATGGCTCAGCCACAGTGCAGTCAGGGATGAAGGACAAATCTGTGGGCTCCTCCCTCGCTCCCTCTGTCCCTCGCCTGCCTGCACCCGCACAGGCAGAAGGGCTGTCTCCTCCTCACCATGTTGTATGGCATTTCTGACAAAGCCAGGGCAAGCAGAGAAGTCTTGGGACAGACCCTGCAGATTCATTCCTATAAGCAAGGCTAGCATCCCTGAGTGGTCCCGGCACAGTGGCACTGTCTTGTCCCCATCTACCTGGAAAGATCCCATGCAAAGAGACCTCAGGCCTTTGTATGAGGACAGCTATGCAATGCTCCTCTGGGGGTGCCAACTGTATTTGGGCATCTGAAGGAGTATGCTAGCAGTGACAATTGCACACCCTGTGTTGCTTTCACTAGAAAGACTTGTTCCTTCTTCCAGGCTTTTAAAGTGCATGCATGCATACTGTGCATCTCCCTGAAAGAGGGAAGATATGTCATAAGGAAACAAATTCCCTTACTGTGCAAGAAGAGCATAAGATCTTGTCAACCTTAAAGTCACAGAAGGTACTACAATAAATAGGTATATAGGCTCTTGATCCTTTAGTTATTCATGTGCTTAATGCCTCATTGATCTCATCAGGATGGGTGACACGATTTCAGTAAAATATGTGAGTTCAATTTGCAGGACGCTTTATAAAAGTGAAGTTCAGCTTTTGGTGACAGAACCCACAACTAGAATTTTTCTGTATGCAAGAGCAAGAGCAAAAAAAAAAAACCCTTAACCTCACTCAGTCTCAAACTGTTCCATTTCCCTCAATATAAATTTTAAACTTTTCCTTATTGCGATCCTGATGCCACAAGCAAACTTGTTGCTGTGTATACTTTGTCACTGTGATCTGCTTAGGAAAGGAATAGATATTTTTAATATGTGTGTTGTAGATGTATATTATTTAAATGTATATATATATATTTTAAAAAGTAAATTCTGCTGTTTTTTTTTTTTTTAATTGCCTAAAGTAACAGCAGAGAGAAAAAGATACTTTGATTTTTAAATTCTTATAAGCTTTGATTTTAAATCTCATGATAAAGCTTGTTTTTCCATTGGATTACATGAGTCTCAAACTTAATACTAGTTGCTAGTTTTGCACAACTTTCATCCTGGCAGAGTTCAGCAGGTCTTAGGGCTGTTCATCTACGCGGTAGTTACATGGGTTTGAATATACCTAGGAAATCTCAGTCTAAACAATATCAACATTCAACCCCTAAGCCTTTTCCTATTAATAGTCCATGAGACTTGCCTCCTCTTTGATGTATTGATTACATATAAAAATGCCCCTGCATACAACTGTTGTTGTATCAGTCCTTGGTGCATGTGGCACACCAAATTGTTCTTCCCATTGGCATAACCAAAAGAAATGCAGTTTAAGAAACATTAGTATGCTTTCCCTATATTTGTGCTAATTATAAGTACACTATACCTAAGTACTGATACAACTTTATTGTATAGAAGCCTTCAAGTAAAACAGTATTTATTGTGAAAGATGATTACAGTTTCAATAACAACTCCTTCTTATTACTTAAAAAACATATATTTAGCCAGATACCATGAACACTAAGTTTAGTTCACTTGGCAGCACTTTAACGAGCACTTTTATAATCTTTGTATTTAAAATCCCAAATAAGCCATAATTCACTGGCCATGCTGAGTAGTGACTGTACATATCCTATGTTTTAGAATAAAAGTATAAAATTACAGAGATATGATCAATTATTTAGAAAAAAGTAAATGTGGTGAAATGGTGTGGAAGAGAACCACACTGGTCTTCATTACTCTGAAAACAGAAATTGCTGGGAAGCAAGGGAAAAAGCAATCTGAAAAGAAACAGTTCCTGGGGAGAAATGGTTTTTCTGCAAATGGCATTGAGTGAATTCAAAAGAAAGTGGCTAACAAGGCATTTCCTAATAACAAGCCAAGGGTGTTTCATACCCTTTCATCTTTAAAATTACCAATGTAAAGTAAATGTACTCTGTCTTATCACAGTATTACTCACTGTATCCCATATTTTTCTTTGGGACTGAGAGCAGTGTATAGTATAGTGTGTTGTGTGAGAAACCCTCGCTGCTGCGACTACCTTTTCTGAAAGACACAGGGCAACAATAGGCATCCATTTGCACGAATGGCCTTCTTTCACCTTCATCTAAAATGCTCTTCTGCAGCCAAAAGTTGAGAGGAGTTTGGGAAAACAAGTGGCACTCTCTTGTTGAAATGCAACCTTGAATTTTGGGGGGTTTTGCTTCTCAAAGGAAGAAAAGGACTTTTGGAAGCCCTTTGAAGGAGCTCTTCTTTTTTGAGTTCTGTAAAAAGAAGGTGATTTAACACACTGGTTTTGCAGGGTGGATGGCCCTTTGGATTCACATGGGAGGTGGGACAGGTTGTCTGTATGCTGGTAGTGCCCCACACATGAGACGTGAGACAGGTTGTATGCTGCTGGCTCAGGGCTGGCAAAAAGAGAGCAGAGCTGGGTTCTTTAAATCATCTCCTCTGATTTGGCCCACTCAGTGCAATTTATCCGGCAGCAGAGCAGGAAAGGGTCCTGCCTCCACTGTCGAGGGATAAACTCCTTTGGTTAAATGCTTAATTATGGGTGAAGTCTCCCATGCAGCATTTAATCTGGCCTTGTATATCCTGACAGCACAGAGTGGGTGGGTGAAATTTTTCAACTTACTTGTGACAAATTTAAGTCATTAATTTCAGAAATGTGATGATGTGGAATAACACAAAACTTTCTTCTTAAAGGGAAATACTGAAAATGGCCAAATGAAGGGGAATGCATGTACAGCCCATCGATAAATGCAGGGCTTTATGAAAATGTAACATTTTGAAACCTGGGTTAACTTGTCGAGAATTAGAAACAACATGAAAAATTAGAGATGAACTTTTGAGGCTTGGTAATAGGAATAAGTTAATATTTCATTATTTTGGGCTTATGATGTGTTTTTTTTTTTTTTTTTCCAAATATCTAAGATGACAACTTAGAAATAAATTAAAAAAGTGGCACTACCTAGTGGGTAAGGAAGCAAACTTGATCTACCGATCACCGAATTCACACAGTGTCTTCTTCCATTGTTCTTCAGCTTTCCACCTGTAAAACAGCATAAAATTGATGACCTCCAAAGGGGCTGGGGACCTCTTGGGGGAAGCCACTCAAGGCAAAGGCATTATAGAGACAGTGCCCCAGGGATGGTTTTCTAAATAAATTTCCCTCAAGCTTAGTATCGATGGGTTGGGGTTTTTTTTTGTGCTCTTTTGGTTCTTCTCTTGGATGACTTGTTGAGGATGTGAGTTTGCTTAGAAATGTTATTTTGTTTAATTTTTACCATATTCAAAGGCAGTGAAAGCTGATGGCTGTCCTCAACCAAATTGGCTGAAGCAGTTAATAATCAAGGGTCATTAATTTCCTGAAGTTTTAGGAATATATGTGGTTAGTTAGAGTAGAAAGGCTCAGTCGCTTCTTACAGGTGGAAAGGATGTGGCATGGACACACATGTTACCAGGTATCAGATGATGAGCATGCCTGGAGAACCTGTGCTGTACCACCTGTGTACCTGTAGCACTTGCCTAGCAGCTCACAGCCCAAGGACCCTGTGAGCTTTGACTTAATGATTTCCAGCGTTATAGGAAATGCACAGTAATTTTACTCAGATTACACATTTGCTGTCACTTCACTGCCAAAACTGCTAGTCCTACTCTCCATCCCAGTCATTATGACAGCACCAGTGTGCACACCATGGAGCAGCTGAGAGTCTAGCTCCATCCAAACCTGGATTATCTTTTTTGCCAGATTAATCTGTAGCTTGATGAGATCCTTGATCTAGTCCCTGAGACAGTTGTGTCTGTGTTGGTGCTGGCCCAAGGGAGGAGCAGGAGTCTATACCAGAGATGGGGCTGCTCCTTGTGGTACCTTCAGCTGATCATGGCACCAAACCCTGGGGCTCCTGATAAGCTGCTTTTTTCTATGTGGTTGCCCTGGCTTCTTTTCTGCTCTTGTTTCAGTTAAACTATTGTGGCTTACCGGGAAAGTCGCCCAGCATCTTTGTTGGGAGCCTTTTGGGTGAACAGCAGCAGCTTTGCACTTGTGAATTTTCTTCTGTTCCTCCTAACCATATTCTAATTTGGAGTTTCTCATCTTTCTGTTTAACAGGAAAGATGCCTGCTCTAAAAATATAGAATATGGCTCCAGATTCCTGTTCTGAGAACAGCTGGTCACGTTCAAAATGAATGCCTCAAGAAAATAGCAAATTTGAAAAGAAATGTGAATTTCTGAATTCTGGCAAGGGGAAGGCTGGCCTGAGGTAAGCCAGCCAATTCCTGGATGACTCCAGCACCAGTGCGAGCGCCAGCACTTTTGCCTTCTCCCTTTCGCTGCAGAGCTGGTGCTAAGGTTTCAGTTTCGCGTAAACCATTCCCCAAATGGTTAGTTCTGGAAATAACAGCCCAGTTCCAACGATGACACAGGTGACATTTTCAAAATCAAAAACTGGGACAGTTCTGTAGTGACATTTTTAGGGTCTCAAAATATCCCTGCAAAAGACGAATGTATGCTTAAAAAAACATGCTGATGTCACTACTGCCAGTGTCTGCTTCAACAGCACATACATCCTTCCCTGAGCACATGGGTTCTTTCCAGTTGCTTTAATTTGAAGTAAATTGTGTCATGAAACACCAAAAGTGCTGCTAACATTCATTCTGGCCTTGTCTGAATCATGAGGCTGAACAAATTAAACTTAAATTAGTTCGATAAGCCAGCTGGACAACTATGTAGAGTCTCTCGGATTGTTTAAACTCATTATCTTTTAGCCCATACGTTTGATCAGTATATGATAGCTGGCCACAGCTCAGTTTTTAAATGTCATGTAGGCATCTGCACGTGAGGCTGCCTGGGTATGAAATCACACAACTGTACAAGCTCCCTGAGCATCACAAACTCCCTGAGCATCACAAGGGGAGCTATGCGGGTGGCTGCACTCTAGCAGGCTCCCTGCCCAGCCCAGCTGCTGACATGGGCTGTGCTCAGGTCTTTGCTGTCTGCAAATGTGCAGTATCTTTTACTCATTTTGGAGGAATGTCTTGACCATGTATTTTGCAGCTAGGAAGAAATAGAACATTTTTCAGTTTAGAATGAAAGTGGAAAAACTTGTGCACCTCTGAGGGGCTGAAAGAAACTACTGGGCTGCTGAGACGTCCTATGGGGCAAGGCTGGTCTTGCTAAAATCACTGTCAGCAGTCCTTAACAATTGGAAACTAAAATTTTTCTTTCCCCACACAAAGTTGCAAGTTCCACTAATTAGAGGTGAAGCTTTCTTCTTTGCCATCAAAACACAGTAAATTCTGGAGGTTCTGTAAGACATACGGTGTTTGGGACAAGATGTTGAAGATAACTATACTAATGAAGTACAGAACCTTTTCCCCTTGGGGATTGCAAGGTGCTCTGTCAGTGAAGATAACTGAATTGTTGTAACAGCCCTGTGAGAAAGGTGGGTTTGCTCCAGCTCAACATTCTTTATGTGAACTTCCGAGCATGGCATGAGGCGCATGGGGGAGATGGGAGCCAGCCCCAGCATTCCTGCCAAAGCCTCAGCCCTCCTTTCCTCAGAGGGGCCAAATACATAGAGAGGCCAGGGAGGAGCTCAGCAGCATGCTGCAAGGAGCTGGAGGGCTCCCAGGCTTTTGTCCAGACCTCTTAGCTTAATGACAACTGCTTAAAGTACTTTACAATGTTAAGTGTACACAGTGAAAGGTGGCAGGTACATAGACGTAAATTTTAGGCATTTTAAACATACAGGCTCTACCCCTCATTACAAAATGGCTTTTCTGCTGATGGGTATTTCCTACAGTGTTTGTCAAACAGTAGGTTCATGGCTTAGTCAGGGACAAAGTTATTAAGGACATAAAACGCCATCTGGATGATGCTAATAAACATAAAACCTAACCTTCAGATACACTGCTGCAGTGACCAGACTGCGCCAGACCAGATTACCCTTTGTGTTAAAATCTGAGCCCTCTTGGCTGCCCACCCTCATATATTTTACTCTGAAAACCTAAAATGTGGCTATTCCAAGGGGACAACCAAGTGACCTGTCCCTGGCATCTTACTGGAGCCCCATCTTAAAAGGGCCGATTTTCTAAGTAGAGTTTCTTTTTTGGTTTCTAAACAGTTGGTGGTTGGTTTTAAACTTTTATTTAGGATTTCTGCTTCTCAGTTTAGTTGGCAGTTTGCGTGGCGAGGAAAAAAAATTAAACCCTCTTGCAAGCTGAAAAAACCCAAATCTATCCTATAAATGCATTTTGGACTTGTTTATATGAGACAATGATGGGATTTTCCATGCAAAATCTATTCTGTATTGTAGGAATGACCTAGCTATCATTCTACTCCCATTACCTCTAGCGGAGTATGTTGTTGTAAGAGAGAAGGCTATGCAGGCCTAACCATAAGCTATCTAACATTAAAGGATGTTTTTCCTCTGCAGGAAGGATTTGGGTTTCTTGCTAGACAGGACATGGTTTATCAAATGAATTTGTGCTTATCATTAGCACTTGCCACTGAAAGCCAGTATTTGCTGACAAATATTCCATAGCTACTGTGGTTTATTTTTCTAAATACAACTGCTTTGTAGACAGCAGGTGAGAAGTGCTAGCAGAGGGCAGCCATTCTGGTTGCTCCTAACAGCAATGGTCTATACAAGGCTCAAAGACAAGAACCAGCATCAGCTCCAGCTGAGCACTGCCTTTCCCTCTGAGAGCTTGCTCTGAAACCAATGGTTCAGCTTGCAGTCAGATACTGCACACCCTGCACCAGCCCGCTCGGATCTCACCCCTCTTGGGAGCAGTGTAAATAAATATCTGCCTCTTCACCCGCCCAGGCTGAGCTGAGCAGACCTCTAGACAAATGCAGCTTCATGTGTTATTCAGTGCTATGAGACTGTGAGGAAGATGCACACATTAAGGTGTCCAAATCTGATGCCAGAACTAGTCAGATGCTTCCCAAATGAGCATGCACATGTGTGAGAATGAAAATGTTACACTTAAAAAGGACAGAAAGTGAAGTTTGCTGTCTAATCAGAGGCTTCTCCATGCTGTCAGGCTGATTTGCAGCTTTGTGTATGGTGTGTTAAAATAAGCAGGACAATTACAAGGTACCTTTGAGCCTCTCCTAAGCTTCCCAGCAGTAGAGTGGTTAAATAGGTTTGCTGCTGTCACTTGGTGCTTGTAGAATGTAGTGTCATTTTTTTGGAAAAAACAAATCATGAGCCACTGGACCATGCCATGTAAATTGCCATGAAAACAGCAGCAAAGGCTTGACCACTTGGCAGCAGCAGCACGAGTCCACAGGCCTGACCAATAAGCCTGGTGTGGAGAAATTGCAGCTATAGACATGTGTATCTTCTTTTCTCCCTTCTCCATGTGGTCTCAGTATTAGAAAAATGTTTTCTACAGGAGTAAAAGGTATTTCCACTGTGCCTTTGTGATGGTTGTAGGATGGCTCTGGGAGCAGGAGTGCTAGTAGCTGACTCTGTGAAATTGTGTTGATGTTAATTATTCCTCTGTACTTTTGCACCTCTGTGGGACCATTATTTAATGCTTACAGTAAATGGTACGCTTGTTATGTGAGTTTAGAAGTATCCCCTTTCTTTGCCCCCAGAGAATTTGGTTGCTGGAGGTCTGTTCTTTATCTGAATCTTCACTAATAACACTGTACCATGGTTTAAGCTCAGTTTGCCACACAGCCTCTCTCTCACTCCCCCTCTTTTCTCCCCCCCACAATGTGTGCAATGCTCCTGCCTTTCCCTGCCCTTCTGCCATCCTGCCCTCAGCTCGTGAGGACTTGGGGACAAGGATAAGTTCCAATGAAGCTTGGTACATGTCATGGTTTAAGCCCCACCAGCAACCCAGAACCATACAGCCGTTCCTCACTCTCCTTCTTCCTCCCTGTCATGGGTTCAGGAGCCATGCACTGAGGGATGATCTCTCTCCCTCTGTGTGTGTGTGTGTATGCATATATATACATATGATGGTATATTGAAAATGTGGGATCTGAGCATGACGTGAATGGTATGGAA
>JASSUY010008695.1:1049-49784 GCA_032466535.1 Forpus xanthops
CCCATTTCCCCGGGACTGGGGAAGAAAGAGGGGGGGGGGGTGCACAGAACTGTTTGAGGGGCCTCAAACTACGACACAAGCCCAGGGATATTTTGACTCCCTACCCTCGAGAAGTTTATTTGTGTAGGACTCATCTACTTACCAGCTTCTGGCAATGGAAAGATGCACAAGGACAGTAACTGCTTTCTAATAGCTGGGGAAAAGCTTCATGGCTGTGGCTCTTCAGCACTGGAGCTAGAAAAGCAAAGCACCTGCCAAAGCTGCCTGAGAGTCCAAGCGGTTTGTAATTATCCTGAGAGAGAAATAGAGTGCAATAGCACAGCCTAAATAAAACAAGATCTTCTGCAGAAAACCTGGTATTATTCTTGCTGGAAGCAAACATGGACTGGGGTTATGGAGCTCCAAAAGAAGACCCAACACAGAAGGCACATCACAGAAAGCCATCCCCACTTTCAGCCTTTTCCACATCCCATCACCCAGGATGACATACCCCTGTACCAAACCAATCTAAGCTTCCCCAGTGCCTTCCACTGCACCGAACCACATCTCACCCTCTGATGCTCCCAGCATGTTGAAGCACCAGCAGATACAAAGAGCAAGATCAATAAAATGGTCTACCTTAGCCTTTGCCTGACAAGGATTTGATGCCTTTCAGAAGACCTCCCATGTGTGGGATGCACCTTTCACTGCAGGACCATGGGATGCTGCTGCTCACAGATGCTTCTGCTCCGGGTAGCCCAGAAACCTTCCCTGTGATTGGAAAGGTCTGGCCAAAAGGGATTTGCCTGAGGCTCCCTGGGCTCCCCTGGCAAATGATTTACAGCTGCTGCCTCTGGCTGGCGTGCTCTTCACCCAGACAGAACAAGCATCTGGCAAGCCCATTATTTAAGAGGCATTAGTGCCTCGTGTGGAGGGTGTGCTCTGGAGAGCCTGGAGATTTATTGTCCAGATATAAAGCTCTGTCTGAGCTCTGTTTCAGGAGCACCGTAAGGGAAAAGCAAAGAGTTTCGTCATACAAGAAGCCTGCTTATCATAACTGCAATTATTTGCACATAGGAGGGCAAAGGCACCCCAAGGGTGACACAGGGAGGTGACATGGGGCTGGCTCCAGAGGGTGCTGCCAATGAGGAGGAATGGCCAACCCGGAAAGGGTCAGAGAAAGCTGTGCCTTTTAACAGCAGTTGGGATATTTTCTCCGGCACATTCCTCTCCTTCCAGTAATCTTGTGGGAGCCTGGAAAGATGGGTTGTGAAACACAATTCCTCCTTGGACAAGGCAGCCTTGGATGGGGGCAGGACCAGTGCCCATCACATTGTGAATGCCAAGACACCCATAATTAAACTGGGTGGTGAGGAGAAAGCCTTTCCCACCATATACCTCCATGCTGGGCTGGCTAGTCCCTGCAGCAGGGTTGACACAGGCAGAGCTGCTCAGACTGGAGCAAAAGGTACAGCATGCTCAGTGTGATGCAATATTTACCTCTTCTAGAAGTTTGGGTTGAGGTCATGCATTGACATCACTTTGGGCTGTATTTGCTCAGGCATAGAACGTTAAATCCCCAGGTTTCAGAGTAAACTGCAGTTCAGAGCAATACAAGATCATGGAATCATTAGGGTTGGAAGGGCCCCCTGGTGAGGTGAAACTTGTGTTTTAGTTTGCAGCTGTTGCTCCTCATCCCATCACTGGGCACCACTGAAAGGTCTGACAACCTCCTCTTGGCACCTACCTTGGAGACATTGATCTACATTGATGAGATCCCCTCTCAGTCTGCTCTTTTCCAGACTAAACAGGCCCAGCTCCCGCAATCCTTCCTCATAAGACAGGCGCTCCAGATCCCTGAGCATCCCTGTGCCCTCCGCTGGACCATCTCCCATAACTCCTTGTCTTTCTTGTACTAAGGAGCCCAGAACAGACACAGTGCTCTAGATGTGTTCTCACCATTAGGATCATGTCCCTTGATCTGCTGCCACACTCCCCCAGTGCATCCCACAACACTCTTGAAGAGTATCATCTACCAATACTCCCAGGTCCTTCTTAACTGAAGAACTCTCTAGTAGGTCAGCCCCAGCCTGTGCTGGTTCTTGGGGTTCTTCCTCCATACACTTGCCCTTGCTGAACCTCATTAGGTTTCTCCTTGCCCAAGAAGGCCACTAGCTAGAAGAAAAGCCCAGTGAGATGCACTGCTTCCTGGGTGGCTCCTCCAGACCACGCAGGACCTTTGTCAGGAGTACCTGACATCTCCATCCACCCTGCAATGGGCAGAACGTCAGGTTGCATCTCCCGAGCAGTTCATGAAGACACTGGTCACAGCTACGTGCCAGGCTGCTGGTGGTGCACATCCATGCCTTCACCCACCTCTGGTTTCAATTAAAGCCACCAACCATTTTGTCACGAAACCCCTGCACCGAGCACATCCCTCATTGGGCTCACTACCACCGGCCAGATGTGATGCTCCTGTAGGTGCCACGGTGGCCACAAGCATGCAGGTGGCTTTGCAGGAGGGAAACTATGACAAAAACCACCAAGTTATGGGTCGTTTCCATCAAACCAAGTCTTCCAGGCTAAGAAAAACTGAACCGAGCTGGTCCTACATGCTTTACTGGGCTTGGGTGAGGCCCTGGGGCTGTAATGGTTTTATTTAGGGCGTGCAATAACCTTTGGCTCCTATTGTATTTGCGTTTGCCAGAAAGACAGTTGGTCTGGCTGGATTAAAGCAGGCCGTAATTACATGCCAGTGCCTCCTCTGTAGCAAGGAGGGGCAAAAGAGAGAAAGAAAACCACATGTGCATCCCCACACACAGCACTTAGTGCGGAGACAGCCCCTCGCCCTCCCAGGAATCCAGCTTTAGCACTTTGGGAAGTTACTGACAACACAGTGCAAAAAGGAGGAGAGATGTGGAAATCACTCCTGGTGTCAAAATGTGTTTCATAAGCAACCAGCCATATCCCCTGAAGGACTCCCTCTTCTTTGCATAGCCACCAACCCAATGAGAGCCTGCCCCGCTTTGCCAAAGGAACGTGCAGAATTCAAACCAGATGCTCCAAAGCGCCTGGTTGAAGACATTCCCTTTCATCTCGTAATTGCTGCTTCCGAGGAAGGAGAACTTAAGGTCCTCAAACCCTCTTGAATTATCCAGTCACCTATTTTTGTCCTTTTGGGGCTTCAGAGCATCACTGGTTTGGGCATGTGAGCTATGTTGCTGCTCCTCATCCCTTCTCTCTAGCAGTTACTACCCAGCCTTAGCCTCCTTGCCAGCACTGACATCCCTGGGGCTGGTTTATCATCAGCCCCATGCTATCCCACAGCAAGGGGTGTCATGACACCACTGAGATGGGCACCACTGCTCCTCTATTGCTGACTGGGCATGGCGTAGGAAAGATAGTTTGGGGGTTGGAAAAATAAGGTCCAAAAGGCAAAACTAAGATGTTATTTTCAGTAATAGCAGCGGTGACACCTCCATCTGAAACTGCAGCAGAAGGAAATCCCCCTTCTCACACCCACAGCTGCTATGGCTATGCCCCCCCCCAAAGGGTTCTGACTTATGCAATCCTGAATTTAATTGAGGTCCTTTTGCACTGAGGATTTCCTCTTGTCCTCTTCAGTCGCTGCATTTCTAGCTTTGACAAATAAACAGCCAAGTCCTCAAACCTCAAGCTCTTTATTGCTTGTGGTTCCTTCCCCTTCATTTCTAAGAAATGAATAACAGGAGCAGAAGGTTGCAAAACACACAAACTGGCCACCCCTGGCTTTAAATACAGCGAGAAATCAAATAAATGGGGAGAGAGGAATGAGGAAGATTGACTACAAGGAGAAAATGCCCAGCTGCACCCACCGTAAGTGCTGGAAGCCGTGGATGCTGATTTAGGCAGTGAGAAAACACAATGCAAAGAGCACAACCAGCAATAACACCGATGCAATGAACTCCTGTGCTGGAGCTGCGGCTGCGAAAGAGCCCACAGGCTGCTTGGAAAACACTAAGCATAGGAAGTTAATGCCCAATGCGATGTATTAAACAACCATGGCCTGGAGAAGAGGAGCTCTCAGGGTCAAAAATCACTTAACATGGCAAGAAGCGATGGGATCTGCTGATTTCCTTCTGGTTATCTGCTGCTGATCCTCAGCGCCGCATTAGCATCACTCTCCCTGACAGCGGAGACAAGCGTTAGTGTGTTATACCAGCCAAGCAGCTTCACTGGAAACCATGACAGATGAGAATAATCCTGCTAATAACCGCAGAGCCCAGCTCCTCCTCAGTGATGCCAATTTACGTGTGGTTTAATAAGGTCATGGCACAATGGAAGGACACTGCAGGATAGTATCAAATCCTGCCTCAAACGGACACGCACTGATGCGGTTGAGACTGGGCAGGATGAAAAAAACCATGAACAAAAATAGGCTCTTAACTAAAGGAAAACTTGGAAGAAATAAGGAGCTGGTGAATGATGGCACCTAGAGTATCTTTTTGGCACCATCCCTGAAGACGTTCAGTGCCAGGTTGGATGTTGTTCTGGGCAACGTGACCTAGATGAAGATGTACCTGCTTATTGCCAAGGTGTTGGACTAAATGAACTTTGAAGGTTCCTTCCAAACCAAGCTATTCCATGGTACTATAATTTCCTTACATCAAAGGTATCATTTAAGTTCTGCCTTCCAAGGAGAAGGTAGGGGTCCAAACTGGGATGGGCAAACCAGCCCCAAGCCTCAAGCCCCCGTGGTAGGGTTTTAATCAAAAGATATTGCATCCTGGATGGTCCAACACAGCCAGAAGGTGATCAGTGGTAAAATAGATGTGTATACTTTACCCTAAAGAACTTAAGTGTTGTAAATCCACTTCAGCCTTTGAGCAAAGGGCCTGGCACAGCCATGCACAGGAAACTCCCACTTCAGAAGTCCAGGGCTGAGATTAGCATGAGATTAGCAGGGCTGGAGTGTGAGCGGTTATGCTGCTACCCAAGGGTGCCAAATGAAAGGAGAAGGAAGGGTGCTACTGAAGGCTGCATTAGGGATAAAACACTTCAACCTCTGCTAACATGGCTTTTGCATTGCAAATGCTAACGAAATTAGATGATGGTTTTGAATCCAAGAACCTGCGTCAGCAGGGAGGATGGTCACAGTGTCCCTTCTGCAGGTTGCGACCATCCCTGGTGAGGATGTCAGCGGCAGAGGCATGGATTTTCCTCTATCAATGGGAGGACAAGATGCAAACAGAATCACTGGGGCTGTCTCCACTGCAGGAATAGGGAAGCCTAGACGCCCTTACACCCATTCTCAATCAGGAGTACTGGGGTTATTTAGGTTGGCAGACCCAGAGCATTTGGTATAGCCTGCCAGAGAATAAACACCAGAGCAGGGAAAAAAGCCATCGGAGCTAAAAGCCAGTACACAAAGAACAAGGCCAAATGGGTACAAGTCATCCACAAATAAATTTAAGCTGGAAATGAGAGCAGTTTGTATCCGTGTGAGCAGCAAGGCTCTAGCAGCGGCTTTCCCGGAGGACTTGCCAGGGTCAAACGGCTCATTAGCTTTAAGAAGGAAGCTGGTAGGGGGGTTGCATTGCAGCTGCCTATAACAGGAAGAAAGGGGGACCAGCCTTCAGACCAGCCAGAAATCAGTAGTGGCCTTGGGGTTTCAACATGATGTGAGTCTTTTGCCACAGCTTCCATCCCGCCTGTGCTGGTGGGGTACTGAGGGATGCAAACAGCATCTAGGAGAAAGGGAATCTGCCCAGGGAGGGGAAATAAAGAGGCACAGCTCCATTTTTCCAGCTGACAGGAGCTTAAACACCGGCTGGGATTTGGGCTCGGGGCCCTCCATGAAATTCCACTTGGCTCATCTTAAGACAGCGGCTCTACTCCTTGAGCACCCTATGAGCATTTCAATAATAGCAGGAGGAATCAGACCTACTTGTCAAGCGTGTTGCTATTTGTGCAAATGCTGTGTACCGGAGGGAAGCTTGAAGAACAAGTCCCCCTTTTTATAGTGCTGTATGCTGGCAGCGAGCCTGCAAATTAGAAGGAATTCAGAGAGAAGCAACAACAACAACAACAAAAAAGAAGCCTAAGGGGCTGGAGGGATTAATTTTGGAGGGGGAAAGAAAAATAGAGAGAGAGAACTAAGTGTGTGGTCCAGTGGATGCGACTTGAGGCTGGGACTGCACCCACTGCTGTCCCATCCACAGCAAACCTATGTGGGTTTCCCTACCTGTCATTTAGATGTGTTTTCTCCCACCTCAGGAGACAGCTCCATCATGTCCATGCAGAAAAAAAGAAGTATTTAAAATAGACAGAAATAGTACTTAAAAATGATAGAAAGTTAATTAAGAAACAGAGCAAAGGAGAGCGCATGAACAAAATCAGTTTGAGCTGGGAGCGGCAAGAAGGGTGAATGGAAAGGAAACCCTCTCTGCAATGAGGTTTCTAGGGTGGTTTTACCCCAAACTGGCTCAGTCCATCCTCAGCCTCTCCGAACGTGCAAGTTCTCTGCCTGGATGTGGCCCTGCTATCAGCATCCCCATCACTGGGGCACTGAGAGGGGTAAGAGACGACCTGCATCATGGGTTTAATCACCAGCCTTCAGCCTGGCTGCGCTTGCACTGGTGGCAGGGCCCCAGAGAGGGGACTCTGGCAGGAGCCCAGCACTGTTCCTACAGGGAAAAGCTCATCAGTCCCTACCTCGGGGTACCCAACCTCATGGGGATATCCCTCTGACCAGCAGGTTGCACCCCATGGGATGCATCCCTCTATCACCCTGGGGAGCACCAGCGCAGGGACATCCAGAGCCTTTTGGGGCAGGGAATTAGGCATGCCATAAATTATCCTGTTTGTTTGCCAAACCCCCTGTTTTTCTGTCAGCCACACAATCATGCAAGAAGCTGCAGTTTGCCACTGACGGGGTGTAGGAAAGGAAGAGGATACAGCGGCTGGCACAAGCTTTCCCTTAAATGCCCCCTTAACGCCACCTTAAGAAATAATGAGCTGAGGGCAGCGGAGGTTACTGCTTTGGTATGAGAATTTTCATGAGCATGAGAAGGAAAAAAAAAAAAAGAGACCACATTGCTCCAAAGTGGCTTTTTTTTTCCTTTAAAGAAAGCTTCAGGGGCTCTGGGAGAGCAAAGCTCACTGCAGTTTGTTTTCTGTTGTGCCCACGTTACCAAGCACAGCCTGCAGAGGAATGCACAGCGAGGGGCACTCGGATGGGGAGTGCCCCTGGGTAAGCACTAATAGGCAGGTATGATGGGATGTAGGAGCGCTCCATTGCATAGACCACAGACTACTTTGGGCTGGAAAGGGCATGAAGATCATCCAGTTCCAACCCCATGCCATGGGCAGGGATGCCTCACACTAAACCATGTCACCCAAGGCTCTGCCCAACCTGACCTTCAACACTGCCAGGGATGGAGCATTCACAACTTCCATGGGCAACCCATTCCAGTGCCTCACCACCCTTACAGTAAAGAACTTCTTCCTCATATCACAGAATAGTTAGGGCTGGAAAGGACCTTTAAGATCATCTAGTTCCAACCCAACCTGAACTTCCCCTGTTTTAGTTTGAACCCATCACCCCTTGTCCTATCACTACAGTTCCTGACGAAGAGTCCCTCTCCAGCATCCTTGTAGTGCCATTCAGATACTGGAAGCTGCTCTGAGGTCTCCACGCAGCCTTCTCATCTCCAGGCTGAACTGCCCTCAGCCTATCTCCATGCAGGAGGTGCTCCAGCCCCTGCTCACCCTCTGACCACTGTGTTGCACGCTGAGCTAGTAAATAAAAACATCACCACATTAAACACAAATCACAATCAATAATACATTACAATGGTGATTCCACGGGTTGGGGTACAAGGGAATTCTGGCAGGGAGCAGCGCGGTAGCTGGCAGCTCCCAAAGCCTTCTCCAGAAAAGTTCAAACCCTCAAATACTTGGAATTGCTCTTTGAGGGAATTTATTTTAAAGCCGTTTTAACGGCAGCTGGGAATTACCAGGGAGGCACTTTGTGATTTCCCAGCTGCTGACCCCGTTCACATGAAGGGGGCCCTGGGCGACCGCCCAGCTCGGGAATACGTGCTGGAGCCAGCAACTGCCTAGAGCTGCACCCGCATTTCCCCTTGCCCCATGTTGTGGGAGAGCATGGAGGAGCTACGGAGAATGGCAGAAACAAGAGAAAATAGAACCATAGGATCAATGAGGTTGGAAAAGCCCTTTGAGATCACTGAATCCAACCCTTATCCCAGCACTGTCAAGGCCATCACTAACCCGTATCTTCGAGAGCCTCATCTACATGGTGTGTGTATTTTTAGGGACGGTGACTCCAGCACTGCCCTGGGCAGCCTGTTCCAGTGCCTGAGCACCCTTTGGGGAAGGAATTGTTCCTCAGCTCCATCTGAACCTCCCCTGGTGCCGTTTGAGGCCGTTTCCTCTTGTCCCATCCCTTGTTCCTTGGGAGCAGAGCCCAGCTCCCTCCTGGCTCCATCCTCCTCTCAGACAGTTGTAGGGAGCCATAAGGTCCCTCCTGAGCCTTCTCTTCTCCAGACTGAACCTCCCCAGGTCCCTCAGCCCTTCCCCATCACACTGTGCTCCAGATCCTGCACCAGCTCCGTTGCCCTTCTCTGGCCCTGCCCCAGCACCCCAATGTCTCTTCTGTAGTGAGGAGCCCAGAGCTGATCCCCAGCATCCAGCAATAAGGGCATGAGCCTGTTTAGCTGGTATGTGGTAGACTTATTTTTGAAGACCCTGCTCCCATGAAGGCTGAAAACGGCACCCACTGCACTGCTCCATATCTAGAGCTCAAGTAGAGCTGGGAGCTCCAAAAACCCACGCCAATGACCCAACTTTCTGGTGGCACATTGCTTTTTCAATCATTTTGTTCTTAAAAGAAAGGTTATCCATCAAAATCATTGATGACAAACTAAGCATCAATAGGACTGTGAGTGACAGGTCCTGCTTGAAGACTGGAAGATGCCACCAGCTCAGCTGCAGTTGCTCCTCTTGCAAAACCCTTGTGCCCCCTTCCGCCCCATTGGCCTGAGAGGGTTATGGAGCCCTTCTCTGCTTTAAACCTACATGGGGACATCTTGGCCACCCCATCTCTCTGACTCAAACCCTGGAGATGAGATGGCAGATGTGGAAGATGGGGGATGGCTCTGGTGGCGGGCAGAAGCAGCCCCACACCCAACTGCTGCCGGATGCCAACCCACCTGCACCATGCAGCCAAGTCACCCGGAGCAAAAGGGGCCCCCAAAGCCACAAGCAAGTGTTGGGCTGATAGACATCAACCTCCCGTTATCACCCACAGCCCTGCAGTGGTTTTCTTCTCCTTGTTATGCTTGAAAGACACTTGTGGAAAAACACAGCAGAAAGGGTTTGAGTGGCAGGTTGGAGAAGGAAAACAACTTGGCAAAGAGCAGGCTGAAGGACACAGGCGTTTCCATTTCAGTGCCGAGCTCCCGAGGGTGCTGCTCACAGGGTTTATTGACCAACTCAACAAGCTGGCCTTGCAAACCATGGCAGGGAGGGACATAGCTTTTGGTCAAGGTTTCAACGGTGGCACTTTATTAACTCTATAATCAACCAGTGACATAATCAACAGGGACTCAACGCACACAGTCAACAAGACACAAAGACCCTGCAATCACTGCATCTGCACTGTCACCCCAACATCACCACAAAAAAGCCAACAAGTGGTCTCTGCAATGGAAAGAGGACCAGAAAATAAAGGGAAAAGCTAAACCTCAAAGTCAAGGCAGGTACAATCTGCTTCAAATAACGTAGCCTTTGACTCTGTCAGAGCAGCAGATACAGAGAACTGAGTTGCTTGGCTCAGTATTAGAAGGAGAAATAATCATTGCCATAAGAAAACAAGAACAATTAGATGCAGCCAGGTCAGGTTCATTAAGGGTGAAAGGCAACAGTTTGACTTCAAACCCAGTCTGAAAGGTTGCATTGATAGGATCTTCCCCAGCACAAGTCTGTGCGGGAAATCGTCATTCCCCCCCCATTCCTTTTCCTTGCAACACGCCACATCGCCCCCAGCTCTCATGTTAAATATCTTATTAACTGCAGTGACGCAAGAGAGGAAATCTCTGAGAAGTATTATAGAGAGGGAACACATTCACCATCGATAGGCTGCAGAGATCTGCATGTGAAATGCATTCACCCCCTTCTCTCCCACCCCCCTTTCCTCTGATCACTCGATGTCATGGGAAACTAAAGCTAACATCCAAACAGAGAGAGACGCTCAGTAAAAATATGAAGATGAAGAAAGAAAAGAGCCATAAAAACTTGCCTTCCAGGAAACCATTTGGATGCAGACCCTGCGCAGCTGCAGCCACCCTCTGCGTTGTGCTCGTGTTCAACCCCCTCCTGCTTTCCAGCTCGGAAATCAAGGCAGGGTGAGGAAGAAAAGGGGATAAAACCCCAGAGGATAAAGAGGAGAAGCGATATTGCAGCTGACGAGCCCGAGAGGCTGTTGGCAAAGTGGTCCAGCAATCATCAGAAATTCAGACGGTCACGTGAGGAGCCTGTCTGCAGCTCCCGCTCAGGCTCAGCACTTCCCGAACTGCACACGCAGCAGTTCTTCCGCCCCACTCCCACCCGTTTTCCAGCCCCTGTTCCATCTAAACCCCTCTGTCAGGCTTTAAGCACCACAAGGTGACTGAGGGCTTCCTGCCAAAGATGCTCCAGCCACAAAGGTGGATTCGTGCCATGCAAGCGCAGATAAAGCATCGCTTACGCTGCAAAGCCACCCTTCCCTTTTAGGTTTTCCACCTATATCCTAGCAGGCAGTGGGGTCTTCTCCATCAGGATGTGCACAGTGGCCATCACCTCACAATGTGGCTAATGGGGGTCGCACTGATGTGGAGGAGCACCTTGGAGAACACACTGTACCTGCTCCTGGGACTAACCTGTCTCTGGGCAACCCTAGGCATGCCCAAAACTAGCCCCCGAGCTGCCCTGGTTGCATCAGAGCAGGCAGGTGAGCCCAGACACCTCCAGGGAGAGGTGGCAGCTGCCTTTTTTCTATATTTATTTAATTTTAGGGGTTTATTTGCTTTAGATTTCACCTGGGATGTTGCTTGCACCCAAAGGATGCTCATTCCTCTCCCATCCCTCATTGCCCTATGGTGCGGCAGCTCCCAGGGACCCACTCGGACCAAGCAAAGGACCCTCTGCAAATGCTGCTCTATACAACCTCACCATCTCACTCCCTCGAATCTTCTGGACAGTGAAAGCAGATGATCTTTCTCCGCTTTCACCTATTCTTGAGATAAATTCACATGAGGAATTAACAGACTTAAAGGCTTCACGCTGCCTCGTCTTCACTGCCCGGCCAGAGATGCATTGCATTGCACTAAAGTCAGGCAGATACAGTGGGACTAAAAAAAGAGTGTGTTTTTCTTTTTTTAAAGCCGGATTGCCTTTCACGGCGTCTATATTTATAGGTAGAGCTGTTGAAATCTTAAGGGCTCCTTGCCACAGGAATCTGGTCACGTCTTGTGTTCACAAAGTGGCGTAACTGGGCAAAAATGAGCGTTTAACGGAGCAATGGGCGCTGTATCTCTCCTTTAGTTTTGGGTACTGTCAGAGGGGGGAAAGAGAAGATGCAAAATGCACAGGGGAGATGTGGGTGCCCCCACCATGTGCCATGATCTGTAGTTTCCAGGTTTGGAGAACAGCGAACATGGGATTTCACACCCACCCATGAACCGGCACTTTCCTTCTCCGTCAGTGGTCAAACAAAGAAACCCCAAACCCCCCTTTTTTGGATGTTAATTTTTGCTTTCTGTTTGTCTATCAGTGCCACACTCAAACCCTCCTCTGCACTTTGTTTAATGGTCCAAAAACCCCAATGGGGTTCAGCTCTAGAGCGGTAAAACTTGCTCTCCCCGTCCGAAGTCTCATTGGAACGTCATCCACCAACACGCCAAGGCACACGATGCCCAACAACCACACAGCCCCAGCCCAAAAGCTTGCAGTTTCCTCACACAACAGCACGCTACACTGCTAAACCCCCCTCTTTTATTGTAATTTGTGCTATAAAAACCCATTGCGCCACGTCCGACGATGTGCTACCACCCCGCTGAGCGCATCTGGATGCTCAACTCTGTATTTCCTTATGGCAACCTATGCCTACTCCAGTCAAAAACCCAAACCGTAATTAAAGTTATTGATAGGAGCCAATGTTTACTGTCTGCTATTTTAATATCAAGTGTTGCTGGATTTCAAACCACTGATTTCCATTGCTTGCAGGGGATGATTAAGCTGGAAACATGCCTAATGCCTGGGGGGGGGGGTGTTGACGTTTCTACAGGCACTTCTGCCGTCAAATCCAAGAGGCTGATCTCAGTGGATGCTTCTCGTCAGGGACCACCCCAACTGGAAGCCAGTGAGTGATTTTTGAGCACACATAGAAATAAAACCAAACCAGTCGTAATGAAAGCTTGCAGCAGTGCCAGTGGGATGAAGGTTGGGAGTGCTCCAGTGACACGACTGTTTTCACCCTGTGAAGGTTTAAGTATTGCCTTCTCAAAGGAATGAATTTCAGGTTGGAGCATTCACTAGGTTAAAAGTCTCTTCCTTCACTTGCCCACGTGTCTGATTTGGCAGCCCCTACTAGCATCTGATGTCCCCTAAAGAGGCTGTGATGGGAACCGTGCTGCAATACAACAACAGCCAGCGCCTGGGTGGTTAACTCTGAAGCCTACTGACAACACGCTATGAAGTTCCTGCATGTATGTAAGTACTGGTGGGTGTACAAAGCTCCAGCTTTAAATACACCTGCAGCATTTTCAATTTACACTACTAGCAATGATATGACCAAACTAATATTGTAACCATGGTACTCAAATCCAGCTCACAACAGGGTAGGGAGATGCGTGAGATTTAGCATACAAACAAGTCACCAGCTCCATTTATCCATGCTACTCTTTTTCCACTGCTTTCAATAAACATGCAACTTCGTTAAGGCCTAATTTACTTGCCCATCCTCCTTTAGCAAGGAGGATGCATGTCTATAAAACCAACTCAGAAGCCCAGCCTTACCGTTTACATTTCATCTCCTTTGAACAGAAGGATGAAGCCATAACCGAATTAACTGGAAACTGGCAGCAGCACAAACTTGCCAGATTCCAGCTAATTGCTCGGATTAGTAATTCCAGTCGCATGCAAAATCCACCTTACCTACGGCACAGGAAGGCAGCGCATGGGGTGTCCTCCTGCTATGTGCTCTTACAACGGGGCCCATCAGCCTCCCCAAACCCCCTAAACCTCATTAGCACAACGGAAACACGCTCAAATATGGCACAGGAGAGGCCGTCACTTCTGTGACTGCAGCGAGAGCAGCCCCATGCGTTTAACGCCGTTTCCCTGCAAAGAGGTGGGAAACATCCATTGGGATGGCACGATCGGACAGCAGGGAATATGCTGCGCTTCCCCTCACCCCGGGCCCCTCGCAACACTGAGAGCGTGGTGAGGCCCGGAGAATGGAAGTGCCCATGATGCGCGCCCTGCAGCACACCCAGCGCGTACCGCAATGGGACACGGGGCTCTCAGAGTGCTCCGGGGCTGTCCTATAATGAAGGGGGGGGCGAACGCAGCATCGCACGTGGTCTTCCCACCGGGACTACCGCAGCATCCTGCATGGTCCGCCATCCCCCGCTGCACCGCGCAGTGCCCTGCATGAGCCTCGCAAGGCTCTACCTGGTGTCCCCCCCCGCGATTGGTACCGGGGTTACCGTACCCCGCGCAGGGCGGGCACCGCATCGCGCACCCGAGCGCTCCTTCCCGCCGCTATCGCCCCGCTCCCGGCCTCCCCGCGGAGGGAGAAAGGAAGGAAGGAAGGAAGGAAGGAAGGAAGGAAGGAAGGAAGGAAGGAAGGAAAGGAGGGATCGCCCCGCACCCAGGCGGCCCCACGCTTCGCTCCGCGCATGGCTCCCTCCCGCCCGCATTGTTGCGCGGGCTGCCCCACACGCCGTCTCCTCCCCGCTCGTCCCGCGCACTGACCTGCTCGCCGGCTCCGGCCGTGCTGCCCCGTCCCGTCCCGTCCCGTCCCGGTCCCGGTCCCGGTCCGAGCAGTCCCGTTCCGCTCGGCTCCGTTCCGCACCGCTCCGCACCCCGCACATGCAGCGCCTGCAGCCCCAAGCGCGCCCCCGCCCCGCCCCGGCTCCGCCCCCTCGATCCGGCCGCGGCGTCACGTGGTACGGCGGAGCCAATAGGGAGAGGAGGGAAGAGACAGCGGGGCCGGTGAAGGGGCGGGGCTAAAGGAGGGAGGGGCGTATGGGATGTGGGCGGGGCCATGCGATGGGCGGGGCTAGATACGGGTCGTGACCATATATGGAGTAGGGCGGGGCCAGGTGAGGGGGCGCCGAGAGGGGGGGGAGGTGGGGGGGAAAGGAGGAGGAGAAGGAAAGGAGGGAGAAGGACGGAGAGGAAGAAAAGGAGGAGGATGGAGAAGAAGATGATGATGAGGAGGAGGAAGATGAAGAGGATGATGTAGAAGATGACGAAGATGAAAAAAGGGAAGAAGAAGGTGACAAAGAACAAGATGAAGAAGGAAAGAGGGGGAAGGAGAAGGGGAAGAGGAGAAGGAAGAAGAATAATAGAAGGAGAAAACAGGAGAGGAAGAAGAAAAAGGAGGATGAAGAGGAAGAAGAGGAGGAGGAAGACGGAGAAGAAGATGATGATGTTGATGAGGATGATGAGGAGGATGATGAAGAAGATGAAGAAGAAAGGAAGAAAGAAGAAGGTGATGATGAAGAACAAGAAGATGATGAAGAAGTAAAAGGGGGAAGGAGAAGAGGATGAGAAGAGGGAAGAAGAGCAATAGAAGGAGGAAACAGGGGAAGAGGAAGAAGAAAAAGAAGGATGAAGAGGAAGAAGAGGAGGAAGAAGAAGAAAATGATGATGAACAAGAACAAACCCTGGCAGTGTTCAAGGCCAGGTTGGACAGGGCCTTAGGTGACATAGTTCAGTGGGAGGTGTCCCTGCCCATGGCAGGGGGGTTGGAACTGAATGATCTTAAGGTCCTTTCCAACCCAAATTATTCTATGATTCTATGATGAAGAAGAAGATGATGATGATACCCACAGCAGGGGGGTTGGAACTAGATGATCTTAAGGTCTTTTCCAACCCTAACTATTCTATGATTCTATGATGCAGAAGAAAAAGAACAAGAAAATGATGAAAAAGATGGTGATGATGAAGAAGGAGAAGATGATGAGAAGGAGGAAGATGAAGAAGACAAGGAAGGAGGCCTGGCTGCTGGGGCAGAGCAGGCTGCGCAGACCTTGGTGCAGTAGAATCCCCCCCCTTCCTCATGCTGGCCAGGCTGGGTGCAGGGAGGAGCTGCTCATTCCTGCGGCTCTGTATAGGATGTGTTCAACATCTCACCATGAGCCATGCTGAGCACAGCTGTGTCACCCATGGGGTCACTGTCTTGGGGTCTGTTGTGATTCAAGAGCTGCTATTGCTCAGCCTGTCTGGCCAAGCTCTTTGTCCCAGGTTGTCAACCTTTGCAGCTATAAATCCCTGTGTAGAGCTGTTGCATAAAGAACGATCATAAAACCAAAGGAATAGGAACACAGCACCTGCCTCTTTTCATTTATGTCTGATTTATTGAGGACTTTTTTAGCAGAAGTCACTGTGGAGTCAGCCAACAGCTTTGCAGCCATTAAAGCAACAGTAGGAAAGGGCTCGTGGGGTGACAAAAGACACAGAGGAATGAGGTGATTTCCTCAGGAGTCACACAGATATGTAGGTATGAAAGGGCAGCAGCTGAATATCAGATGTACATTTGAAGGATGTTTCTTCCTGTGCTCTGAAAGGCACTAAAATGGAGCCTTTTAAACCAGGACCATCTGACAGTGCTTTGTGTTTCTGAGAACACTGTTATAAAAGGGTCAGGAGGCCTCCTCTTTGGTTAAGGGTCACCTGGCGTGACCTGCAGCAAGTCCTCCATCACAACTTGAGAAAGGCAGATTTGGCACAGTGAGTGCTTCCAACGGGGGGAAAAAAAAAGAGAAGAAGGAAAAAAAGGAAGGAAAAGGTACAGAATTTCTTCATTCATCACAAAACCCCCCAAAATCAGTAAAGGAAACAAGTAAATTTTAGGTTTCTTAGTGTGATGGATCTTGTGCAACTCCAGTGTATACATGTAAATAAATACAACGGACCTTTGGCTAAAGCTTCTGAATCTCTTGGCCAATTTAAAGGATATTGGAGACATTCCATTTCCGGAAGTTTGAAAGCAGGCAGCTGGATGCAAGGGATTTCCATCAGCACGCCTCCCTCCTTCCCCTTCGCCTCTCGAGGCAGAGGCATAGCTCAAGCTCAAGTTAGACATCAGCAAATTCACACCTTGCAATAGATGCCTGCTGAAAACAGAGAGCAAACTGTTACTTCTCTTGCTATTGACATTTAGGCTTTGCTGTTTGCCTCCCTGCTCCTTCTTTCTGAGTGAGAAAATTATCTGTTATTCACATCAACGTCCCTAATGCAATACTCAGAGCGTGACTTTCGGTGCTCCTAGAATTAGGCTGGCAAAGCTTAGCAAAAAAGCTCTGGAGCTCAGAAGTCCTCCTGCTATTGCTGTGGATGGTAGGACCCCCTGAGAAACCCGCCTGTGAATGCTTTCTTTAAAAGCAAAACCCATTGAAAACTGAAACAAGCACACATCATAAAATCCAGCACAAAGGAAAAACAACTTTGCAGCTGCTCTGTTTGGTTGGGTATTTTTGGTCAAGCCCTTTCTTGTTAAAAGAGCGTGACCCCTTTCCTTTCCATGGGGATTCCCAGGCATGGTGGGGAACTGCATTTGGGATCTGTTTGTTTGTTCTGTATCCTTTACTGTTTGCGGATATGATAGACCCGCCTTTGGGTTGCAGCAAATGCCAGTGATCTGTTTCTGCTTAGCTGAGAACCTGAGAGCGGTGCTTGGCAAGCTGTTCTTTGCTTACCATTTCAAATGTCACATCGAGCACAATCTCAGCTTGACAGCTCTGGCATGAGAAAAAGGGGCACCAGCATGAGCCTCCACCACATCGCCTCAAAGTGCTGTCAAACCCAGCTTGATCCCTCTTGCATGGGTGAAGACGGAGGTTTGCTGTGCCGAATGGAGGAGCTTCTCAGCCTGGGGTGTAAATTCATACCAGTTTTGTTGCTGCTTTTTGGTAGGGGAACTTGTATTCATTGCAAGCTGGAGGAGAAAATGGAAACATTCAAAATTGGTACAGAATCATAGAATGATAGAAAGGTTTGAGTTGGAAAGGACTTGAAGATCATCCAGTTCCAACTCCCCTGCCATGGGTGCAGAGACACCTCACACTAGAGCATGTCGCCCAAGGCTCTGTCCAGCCTGGGCTTGAACACCATCAGGGATGGAGCATTCACAGCACTTTCAGGTCTCCTGGCAAGCCTGAATACATCTTCAATCAAGCCCTGCCTCACTTCTTAGGGGAGGGGGGACTGGAACTGGATGATCTTAAGGTCCTTTCCAACCCAAACCATTCTATGATTTTAGAGAATCAGGGCAGAAATGTTTCACAATCAGGTCACTGCTTTAAGAGGATCAAGCAGGCATCACGTTAGCTGTAATTTCATGCATTTCGATGGATTTTCAGCACAAAGATCGACAATCTCCTCTGCATGTTACCATCCTTGTGCATGGTTTTGAGCGTAATGCGCTTGAAAAGCAACGTGGAAGGTTTGAAACCTGTGCGTGGATGCTAATCCCAGAGGGCTGAGTTTGCCTGGCCGTGTTTTAAAGTGTGTTTATCAAAGCACTGGTGTTCCAGCTAGGGTACTTCCCTGGATCAAGCCCACGCAGCCTTCATGTTTGCAGAAATGATGGAAATGCAATCCATACACCTGCTTTGTCTGAGTTTCTGTCGCTGTTTTTTCCATGGTCCTCCCCTACCCCTTCTGTCATTTCCATTTCAGCCAAAAGCAGCTTTTCTTCTGAAGCCAGGACACAATTAATTCTGAGCTGATGGAAAAAACTACTCTCCTTTTTGCCACCTGCAGACAACACTTCTCACTGCTGCTGTGTTAGACAGGGAGCAGGAGAAAAGTGGTAACTCTGGGATGGAAAGTTTAGGGGAGGACCACACTCCTCCAGGGTAGGAAGTGAAACATGCATTCTTGATATGTCAGTGTTAATGTTCCAGCACTGATGCCTCCTTCCTATCCATTGCTTAAGCTGAACAGACTTTGTCAGCCACTGGAGCTTGTGTCTTGACTCTATAGCAGGTAATCCTCCTTTGGTGAAGCACTTACCTCATCATGTTCCAGTGGGATTTCAGCATCTGGATGAGGTTTCCAGTCACCAGTCCTGACACAGACATCACATCCCTTGCCCATGGCAGGGGGTTGCAACTAGATGATCATAAAGTCCTTTCCAACACTAACTATTCTATGATTCTATTACTCACCTGCACTACAACGGACCCGGGTTTCTCCAGTTTGTAGAGGCCCCAGAAGCTGCTGTGAATTGACTTTTCCTTTTCATTGACATCTTTTCTTTCTGGGAGAGATAAGAAAAACCAGAACTAAAACCTCAATAAACCCTATGCAATAGTTTATTCAGACCTTATTCATTCTATTTTCTGAAGTTAACTTTTCCTCCAGGAGAAGCTCAAAATGGAGCACTTCCCTCTTCAAGAAGAGTCATTTAATAGCTGGACCAGAGCTTGGAATTCACTTGAAGGCACTGACTAATTCAGCATGAGTGAAACTGAAGTTCACTCATACGTGGTAACGCCTTTCTTCTTCCCACACTCATCAAAACCTTGTTTGCCTACTTCACAGATTCCCCAGGTATTAATAGCCAACAAAGACTTCAGAACAGAAAGAGCTGGGCCTAGAGACTGAAAGGTTGCATTTGAATGTAAGAGAGATAGGGGAGGCTCTAAAGGGATCATGAGTGCTGCAGATAGCCTGGCTCCCTGCCCTCCTACACAGCTGAAGCTCAGTCCTGCTTTCTCAAGCACATGGCATAGTCCAGGGCTTTCATCTGGGCTGAGAAAGCGGTTAAATCCTTGCAGGCACTGCAATGTGGAATGGTGTTTTAACCACATCAGGGAAGGCAGGATAGGTCTCCTAGGGTAGGGCTTCTTCACATGCGGTCCCTGCACTACTGGTGGTCCATAGCATGCCTGAAGGTGGTCTGCAAACTGATTGCAATTAGGAAAATAAAGCCATGCACATTGCATTCCCACGCCTGCAAGCCAGCAATCAGAAAGGAGATGAAGTAAGGGCAACAGATAATCATGCTGAGTTTTAGGTCTTGGTGACAGTTCTTTCAGTGGTGCTACAGCCCTCAAGTTGTGTCCTTTTGTGTTAAATAAGGGGAATTGCTCATTTGGTTAAAGGAGGTTGGTGGGGAACCAGGCTGGTTGTCCCACTGGCACTGGAAACCTGGGCTGGTACATTCTGCAAGAACCCTGCTCGCAGCCTGAAGTTATCTGGAGCAAATCCCACATACCTATTCAAAGAGCCTTCGTTTTCCTCATTAAAGGACATACTTGCATAATCTTCTTTGTATGATAAGAAGCACTGCCTACTTTCTATCTCACACCCAGGCCTCCAGACTTAGCCAGGCCTAAGGAGGACTACTCTGTGCAACCAGCTTAACTTGGGAGTGTAGACACATCCTAAGGACATGATACTATCAGGGTCCTGGGGGTAAGGGTGTGCTCCAGGCATTCAGCAAAGGTGAGCACTGTGACCTGCAGGCTGGTGTGGAGACAGCAATGGGAAAAGGGTTAGAAATGGGGTGCTCAGAAATGTCTCTGTACCTCAGGGGAGATTCCCCCTCGGTCCCATGAGAAAACAGCAGTGCTTTTGCTGTTTATCCTGCAAAGGATGTTTGAAAGGTGCTGTCGAAAATCAGTTGAGGAAAGGAAACTTGCCCACATTTGTCCTAACCTTGAAGTGTTGGCATTACCAGCTGAGCCTCAAACAGTTTGACATGGCACTATTCAAAGCCACAGAGTCCAGAAGCTCTACATGGGATAGATCTCTGGCCCCAGCTCTGATTTTTTCTCCTACAAGATCTTAAGGATCTCTCATGGCTAAGAATGCATTCATCCCTGTGTGGATGCTCTTGATATAGATATAAGCATCTTGCTGGAGTTTATCTTAGACCGCTTTGGTGAAACCTAGAAAACCAAGTACTTGAGCAGGATCTGTCTGGTTACCTTCAGTAATGGATGTGGAAGAAACTTATGATTCTTGGGATGGCAGAGGCAGAGGATGAGTAGAACAGTTTGCAATTGGGAGTATGGGAGTAACAGGAAGTTTATTTCCTTGGAGAAGTCCTTCTGGTGCTCCACCACATTTCTGCACTGTTCTATGGGACAATAGTAACTGGTCTTTAAGATTAAACTGGAGACATTCTTACTTTAAGTCCTTATGGGCCCTGTTTTAATGCTGTTGGTGGCAGCAGGGTGAGCAAGCCTTTATTCCATGGAAAGTGGAGACAGGCAGAGGTTAAGTGACTTTCCAAAGGTCATGTAGGAAATCAGTAGGGCAGGAAGCTGGTCATTAGGACATCCTTTCTGCAGAATATAACAAGAGACAGACCAAGAGGTGCAGAGGAAGAGCGGGACTTGCTCAAGGTTGCAGGATCACCCCATCTCCTGAGGCACTTGCCCTGGCAGCAGAGATTATCACATACTTCCCGTATCACCACTGCAAGAGGTGAATGGGAAGGGGGGTGTGGGGGAAACAAGCCAATTGCTATTAATTCAGTTGAGCTTGACTGGACATGCACAAGCAATCTGGAGAAGGAAATAGTTCTGGTTCTGTCTGGTTCAGCAGAAAACTCCTCCCACTGAAGCTTTCCGGCAGGAAATCAAGTTACGAACATTGCATGATCTGAGCAGATTCTCATACACTGATCCTACCCTGGGGAGAGGACACTTCGGTGAGCTGCTTATTGAGGCTGTAGTTTTTAGATGCCTTAACCCTTTCTGGAGTGTCACTTTGAGGCCATCCCAGTTGCTCCTTGTGCAGGGCAGCCTGCAGAGATCACAAGGAAATGGATTTACAACTGTTTGGGTCATTCTTCATGAATGAAGAGGTCCTGAAAGCTTGATTTTATGTGGAGGAAAGGAGGGGAGGGACGGGGAGTCTTTATTCTACTTGCTTTTCCTACTGAAGAAAACTGAGATCTGTCAACAGTCTTTCCTGGAACACCCTAAAGATGACCAAAAAACGTGTGGTTTCTGGCACCAGCCTGACCATGCAAGTGAAACCTCTCAATGGAGAAAGGAACTGAATTGTACTTGGACTGTTTCGGACCCATTGTTTTTTCTTGACAGAAATGCCTGAGAAACAATAGGAGAGAAGCTGCCATTGTGAAAACTCAGACACCTACTGCTTCAGCTAAGGGTTAAGATAAGTTGTAATCTGCACGTCCAAGTGATATAATGAACCTTAAGGAAATAAATCCTGATGCTTGTTGATAGCCCTGAGATTTAAAACACAAAAGCATAGAGAGGGACAGAGCTTTTCTTGCAGAACAGAAAGCAAAGAGGACCCCAGCTCCTATTTTAGTCTTTATCCAATTACCAGTGATATAAACAAAAGTCTGACACTGAGGAAAGAGGAAAGGTGGGAGTGATAGGAGAGATGTGATGTGATGGCTGATGGAGGGGTGCTGCAGCCCTCAGCACAGTGCTGGAGGGTGGAAAGGTGGGGATGGCCCCTCCTAGCAGTGCTTCCTGCTTACATGCAGTGTGCCGTGTCTCATGTTCCCTTTGTGTCTCTCTAAGAAGCAGAGCATCTCCTGATGAAGGTCACAGCTTTGATCCCCACAGCTCGCTCGGGTGTTTATGGATGGCCATTATTAGTAACACAGGCCTGTGCATGCAACTGCTCCGTGCCTGCCCTTGTCTGACTGCAAGGGAGCAGGGGCAGCTAACAAAAGGAAGTATAAATAGAGCCTTTTTAAAAGGCTGTTAAATAGAAATAGGCTTTTAGGGAGGAGAGGGAAAGAATGAAGCATGTTGCTATAGGAACTGCCAATAGTTTATTGAAGAAGGGCAAAGAAACAAACACCACAAAAAGGCAAAGTCAAGAGGAGTTGAGGATTGCGGAAGGGATCTATCAGGTCACAGACACGGAGGGGCCAGGTAAGGGCAGTGAGTTTCTACTAGAGCTGTGCTGAGAAAAGTCATCCTGGTTTACCTCTTGTGAGGTGGTCTGGAATATGTTACTACAAGGATCAGAGGGCTGGAGCAGCTCTGCAATGGAGACAGACTGAGATGGGCTTGCTCAGCCTGGAAAAGAGAAGGCTCCTTAAGGAGAAACCTCAGAGCAGCTCCAGTGCCTAAAGGGGCTGCAGGAAACCTGGAGAGGGGCTTTGGACAAGGGATGTAGGGACAGGACAGGGGAATGGCTTTAACCTGCCAGAGGGGAGACTGAGATGAGCTCTTTGGCAGAAGTTCTTCCCTGTGAGGGTGCTGAGGCACTGGCACAGGGTGCCCAGAGAAGCTGAGCTGCCCCATCCCTGTCAGCGTTGAAGGTCAGGTTGGATGGGGTTTGGAGCAACCTGATCTGGGGGAAGGTGTCCTTGCCCGTGGCAGGGGGTTGAAGCTGTGTGAGCTTTGGGGTCCCTTCCAACACAAACCAGTCTGTGTTTCTATGTAATGTGTGTTTCCAGTTACAGAAACTGTGTTTCCATGATTTTTGTGTGTGGAGGATGGAGAAATGCATGAGAACAAATGTCATATTGCTGAAATAATCAGGAGCAGAGGGCCACGTTACCTCTGTCAAACCCCTAGTGCAAAGGCCAACTCATGTGTTTGGTCATCTTGATGTTAGAGGAATAGTGGAGGACATTCCCTCATGTTGACATTGGAGAAATATTTTTTTACTATCGTTTCTGCAGGTCCAGAACCAAATTGAACCCTGACATAGGTACATCTGAGAACTGGGCAATGCTGTGATTTTGAATGTGCTCCTCCATCTGGATCAAATATTACTGAAGACTTTACTTCTGTATTTCTCTCTTGCATTTCTTCCTCCAAAGTCAGGTTGCTGAAGCAAGCAGAGGCATTCAGGTTTCCTCCCTTCCTTCTTCAAGCTCTTACTCTGTAAAACAAAATGAAAGTAAGCTTTAATCATAGGATCACCCACATTTTGGGCTGGAAACGATCATCTGCAGCCAAAATAAGTGGCAAAGCCATGCAGTTTGCAAGGCAATTCTGCAGGGCTCCTGGAAATGACCAAGAGATCAATTGGTCAAAAAGATAAGGGCACATATCCTCTTTGTGTGTTGTAAGTCCAGCGTGAGGAGCAGGGCAGTGAAATCCAGCTCAGAGCAACCTGACCTTGTGGAGGGTCAAGAGCAGAGATGTCGGATGCAGTAGGTCAGACTGGTGCTAGTGGTTGACCTGGTGCTGCACTGCTCTGGCCCCTGAGAGCAAGGTCTACAGAGCATGCCCATGTCTGGTCAGCTACATCTGTGAAGCTCTATTATTGACCTTTCCATACCATAGTGCTGTGGAATCTCATACCACTTCACTCCTTGTATCTGCTTTTCCCACCTGTAGAGGCAAGGATCATGTTTGTGTCCTATCTCGGAGCTGTGTATCTGTAAACCACCCTGCAGTGGGAATATCTTCCTGTTTGTTGGTACAGCACTAAACAAAGTGAGAACCTGACCAAAAGAAGGCTTTGAAGGGCTCCCAAAATGTCAGCTATCAAAAATTGGACCTAAATGTCCTTTTTGGTGTGCATCATTACTGTTCCTTTGCCCCGAAATGAAAGGTCTCACCGGGTCTGGAGCAAATACCAAAGAGTGGAAATGGTGGCTGCTTGGTAGACAAGTATACTGCCTGCCTTCCCTTATCACATCTGGTATCTTGAATTCTCCTCAAATGTATTTGCGCGGATTATGTGTTTTGTAAGTACAACAGCTGATCTTACTGATTTGCATTTATTCTTCCTGCGCTCAGGAGCCTGCATCCTGCCTGAAGCCTGCCTTGTCCTAAATGCAACAAAAAGATGCTTTTTGCCCTAAAGCGCTCTTAACACAAGAACAGAAACAGCAGCTAGAAAAGCAGGTGTGCTGGTCTCCAGAAACACCACAATGGGACTGTTCTATTCTTGACCTTAGAAGCTCAAAGACCAGAAACAGCTCAAAAGTCCCTGAGGTTGGGTGTCTTTTGCTGTCTTGTTTTTAATCTTCCAGTTTCTAAATCAGCGCTAAGGATTTCCCAGTTCCTGACTTATCATTTTGAAAACCTCAGGGCTGGTACAACTAGTAGAGTTCAAAGGGCAGAGAAGCCACAAATTGAGAGCAAGCTGCCCTGGGAGGAGAGCTAAGAATTATCAAAAGTGATGGTTTCTTCTCGAAACTGCACCAAAGACTTCATCAGGGAAAGGGAAACAACTACAAAAGCCTCCTGCCTTCTGTGGTGGTGAGTGGATGTTGTGGGCTTTCTTATCCCATTTGGGTTTATGGTACGAGGTAAAACAGTACTGTGTATATACACAACAGAGCAGGATTTCTATCTAAAGGCTCCTTCCTCTCACTGAAACAGAGGCAGTTCATTTTAAAACACAGGATGAAAGAAAGTTGGGGCTGTTCATTCTGGGGAAAAAGTGCATGGAGACTTCAGAGCAGCTTCCAGTATCTGAAGGGGGCTAAAATGATGCTGGAGAGGGACTCTTCATCAGGGACTGTAGTGACAGGAAAAGGGGTGATGGGTTCAAACTGAAACAGGGGAAGTTCAGGTTAGGTGTAAGGAGGAAGCACTTCCCTGTGAAGGTGGTGAGGCACTGGCACAGGGTGCCCAAAGAAGTGGTGGATGCTCCATACCTGGCAGTGTTCAAGGCGAAGTTGGACAGAGACTTGGATGACATGGTCAAGTGTGAGGCATCCTTGCCCATAGCAGAGGCTGGAGCTGGATGATCTTCAGGTCCTTTCCAACCCAAACCATTCTGTGATTCTATGAAAGCCTTATTTCTCCTTAAAACAAACCAAAATATTGTCTCAGTTTCCTCCTCCAACACCTCTCTGCTCAATGAACGCATTGTAGAAGCAGCACCACAGCTCCTCCACATTACTGACCTCCTGGACCAAATTTGATGCACAGCTTGAAAGGCTGGTTCCTCTGTGAGACCACTAGCACAGACATGCTTGCTGTGGGATGGAAACGATTTCATCCAGAAAAGGCCCTGGGTTGCTTCATTCAGGCCAATTTTTGTGCAAAACCAAACCTACGGGTGGCATATTTATTTTTAGGTTTTGAGCTAAATTCTCTTCATTTTCTCCCCCCCCCCAATAGCAAGAGGCGTCTCAGAACCCGACTGCTCCACTTTCTACATTCCCCTGACCCTATGGAGAGTTATCCCATATGCCCACCCATGCATGAGAAATTCAGGGTGAGCATTTTCGGAAGGTTTCACACAGCCTTTGATGTCTCTTAGCCTGGGAAATCAGTCCTCCTTCTGCTTCCCAGCTTGGAAGGTCTCACTGTGGTATCTGCAAGAGATAAAGCTCCCTTTTGCTGCACTCCAGACCAGTCTCACTGCTCCCCTCTCTGCTGCAGGGCTGCAGAAGGGCTATTCCCCTCCATATACATATAAAGAAAGGCCCTTTGGAGAGGGGCTGGCCCGCCTGCAGAGCTGCCCAGTCCACTCTGCTTTTCTCCTCTCTTCTCACAGAGATTGAGTTATGCCAGGCTTTGACCTAAGTGAAACTGCTGACGGTCACAGGGATTTGACTAATCTCCTTAGGTTGTTGTGAAATTTGTGATTCCTTTTAGGGAATAGAATATTTTTTTTGTGATTTGATTTGATTTTTCCCCCCTTTCCCTTTGGGCTAACTTGCAATGTAAAAATAAACTGAAGCCCACGGTGGGAGATTGATTTCCTCCCGAACTCAGGAAGGGCAGACAAGTCAACACTAGAGCCTCCTGGCTCATCCCAGGAGGATGCTGCTCCTGGGTTCATTCCTGGAGACAGCTGCTGTCCGACCTTGCTGTAAGACTTCCTTCCCCATTGCTCTCCTCCCGGCCCTGCTGTAGCCCCATGGGGTCTCAGTGCAGCCCATGGGCACAGCCCAAGACATTTCCTTCCCTTCTAGCTCTGCCTCTGAGCAATACTTCTGGGGGTGGGGGGTTGAGATGATAATGTCTTAATTTCTACTCATGTTTGACCTATCTCCTATTGAAGAGAGAAACCACATCTGCCCAGCTATACAGGTTCCAGGGGCTTTTGCCCTCATCCTCATGGCTCAGAGAGCCTCTTCGCAGCCCGGTCCTGCAACCTCTTCCCAGGGTAATTGTGTTCTTCCTGTGCAGCAAATGCCATTTGGGTGATACGGATTACTGGGAGGTGTCCCTGCCCATGGCAGGGGGGTTGGAACTGGATAATCTTAAGGTCCTTTCCAATCCTAACTATTCTATGATTCTTGGTGTTCACCACATCATTAATACTGAAAGCATGCTCCTGCCCTTTCCAGAACATGGGAGCATTGGTACTATGGCCATGGTGCGTCTCCTGGTTGACCAGCACTGTCATAGAATGGTTTAGGTTGGAAAGGACCTTAAGATCATCCACTTCCAACCCTGTGCCATGGGCAGGGACACCTCACACTAGATCATGTCACCCAACTCTCTATCCAACCTGGCCTTCAACACTGCCAGGGATGGAGCATTTACCACTTCTCTGGGCTTTTCCTAATCCAAATAACATTTAAGGACAGATTCATTACTCCTTATAAACCCCTCAAACACCCTGAAAACAGCTGCATTTGACACTGGGCACCTCAAACACTACAAAAACCACTAGATCCACCTTCCGTGTGAAGGTTTATCCATGGGGTTTTTGGGGCAAAGAAACCTCTGCAAACCCCATAGTTCCTATGTTTGCTGCACAATGCTAGCATTAGTCAAACAATTAAGAACTGGTTGCTCACACAAACACCAGAGCCTGGCTCATGTCTGCTGTGCTCCAGGGGTTCCTGTTTCTAGACATTCCCATGAATTAAGCTGAGCAAGCTGGCAGGGGAGGAACTGCCTCTGAATGTTGGCATGAAAAACCCCACCACAAATTCAGCTGTCATTGTCCTTCCTCTTTGAAAGTTTTAAGCTCTTCAATTAGGGAGAGATGACAATATCCAGAGTGGGATTCCTTTGCTCTTAGTTTGGCATGTACAATTGAGATGTCTGACTTCAGATGAACGAGTCACCGTTGGCTCCCTTTATTGCTGATGCGGAGAAATAAGAAGAACCAGAGTGTGATTCAATCTACTCTGCAGATTGAATAGTAGCCGAGAGGGGTCAAATGAATCACAGACTGCAAAAGAAGCTGAAGCTGTGTGATCAGACATAAGATTCTACGTTTTAGATATCTAAATTTAAGTGAGATGAATTCCAATCCTGTGACTCAGGCAGTCAATCGCACAATGCAGTAGCAACATGACCACACTGAGTAATGCGCCTCTGATTTTGTGACTTACCTTCACCCCTGCCTCTTCTTCCTGCCTGTGTAGAGGTGAAGCACTGTGCTGTTGATTCATTTCCTCAGTGGCAGGACTATACATGGTAGCATCTAGCTGGCTGCTGGACATGTGCTTGTCTTCTAGGGGAGCAATTGCGTGGTGTTACCTTGTGCCTCCAGGCTGTGTTTTCTCTCCTTCAAGTCAAGACATCTTTAAGTTGATAGCAGTGCTAATGGGTAAAGTCACAGTCTGAAGAGCTCAGGACTGCAATGCTGAGAGGTTAAGAACAGGCTAAGGGCTTATTCTGCCTGTGGAAGAGAGCCTGAGATAAGGGCAAAGAAGGGAATGCAGTAGGGATGAATGTATGAACATGAGTAACTCCAAAGATAAAAAGCACCTAGCACAACACAAGAAAACCCCTAGAATCATGGAAAATGGGGCTGAATAGTGGCCTTGAAGGCACCATGTGATGTGCCCCAACACAAAAGGTCATATCTAGGTTTCTAATGCTGAGCAGTGAAAGCAAGAGATGAGACTCTGCTGCTCATTTCCTGATGCTTTGGATCTCTATCCAGTGGTTTGCATGGTTTATTGTGCAATGAGCAGCATTGCCTCCCTGTGAGCAGCAATGTGGAGGGTTTAATTCTCACAGTGCATTGCTAGAAGTCCTTTTAAAGTTTTCCCTAGAATTCCCTGGTTAGGTTATCCCTAGAAATCACCAGCTGGGAAGCAGGATTAGCAAGCAGTTGGGTCCTCCTTCTTTGAACCTCAAGGGCATGTCATTGACGCCACACTGCTCTAGGACCTTGCTTCCCCAGTGGGAATCTGTTTCTCATTCCCTGTGATATGTGGCAATCCTCTGCATTTGAGATCCAAAATAGATGTGCCAGACTGCACCAGGGAAATGTGCCTTGGGCATGACAGATTGGAGGGAGCTGGCAGGGACAGGGTGGCTCTTGGGTGAATCTCTACCTCTCTTGCTCCTTCTGACAGGGGGACAAGGACATGACTTCTGTGTGTCTCTCTCTGAGCTAAGGACATGGAGAAGCTGTGCACATGCCTCTGGGGCTGCAGTTCCAGCTGTGCGGTTAACATCAGTGTGCAGAACAGGCACACAATGGTGGTTGCTGTAGAGGGAAGGACAACAGAACCTGGCTGTGTGGTGGTTGTGATAGGTAGCACTGTGCAGGAAGGGAAGTTGGCTTTACAATGGGTACTAATCCTGACTGATGGGCTCAAATTCAGATGTAATCTGCTCAGTGAGAAGCCTTTGGTAGGATGTAGAACCCTTGGTGCTGAGCGGTAAGCAGGTTTCAGAAGGAATTGGAAGTGGCTTCTATAGTCACTGAGTCCTGTCCTGGCTAATGCCAGCACTGATTGTGGGTCCTAGAGGTGCACCTGAGCTTCTTTGCCCATGGTTTGGGTCAGCTCCTGCCTAGAAGTAAGTGCACATTTACCTTAAGTGCTTAGTGCTGGGAGACAGGACCTGCTGGTCTGGAGGCTGCTTCATCTCCTATTCTGAGGTCCTTAGGAAAACACAAAAGGCTTCCTTCTTTCACAAAGCCTGAGATCCTGAATACTTTAAATCATACCAGCTATTAGCACAGCAATAATTAAATAATAATGGATGCTCCAAGGGATGAGCTCAGTAGCTCCATGACCTCGTTGTTAGAAATTGACCCCTCTTTTCTGCTCATAACCCCGGTGTTACTCCAATTAACCTTTGAATAGATCCTTATAATCCCAAAGAGGTTTCCATGCCAGTTTGGTAGAGGCTTTCGGGAAAGAGCTGTGCATTAAATTGAGAGCTGTCTGGAATGGGGAAAACTCCTTTTCACTTCTGCATTCTGAGATTCTAAATGCTTGGTCTAAACATATGTTAGATGGTGGGTTAGTTTGTGGTGATGCATGACCATTATCCTGAAATACAAATGGGATGAGATGAGCACTACTGATTCCTACATGCCATACCTGCTTACATGGGCCCAGCTTGCTTTGTCAGTAGGTGCTGAAGGCATGTAGCACTGAAGATATTTGGATTCTGGAGGAATGGGTCAACCTCACCTCAGTGCCAATGGTCTATGGTACTTCATGCTATCTGCTTAACTTTAGCCACCGAAAATGTCCTCTGCTCTCAGGGTATGGAGTACATCAACAAGTCAAGCCCTTTTACCATGGTAAGCAGCAAGAGGACCAAGGCTCTCTGTAGGTTTGGGCTCTATGCCCAAGTCTCTACTGTGGACCAGGTAGTATGTAATTAAAAGACGTCAAGATCCTGGTCCAAATGTTCTTTTCTCACCAGTAAAATTCGAATGCTGGGTTTGCTTTGCTGTCTAAAGGAGAGCAGGATCTAGCCCATAGGGAAGGCTGAGATAGCCCTCTCCACCAGAAGGTGTCAGCCCAGGCAGGGTGAAGCTGACAGGAGAATGGCCTTGATGGAGGCAGCGAGTCGCACGTAGAGATTTGGAGCAGTTCAAGACCGTGTTCTTGTGTGTTTGTGTCTCCCCTCAGTTCCCACGCCTCTGCACTTCCTTGTTTAGCCCAGGCCCGGAAGCAAAACTGCTGAAATGCAAGGAGGAAAGTTATTCTCATGGTGTTTCCAGCCCAAACAGAACCAGGAGGGAGAGAGGAAATCTCATGAGAAAGCTTGACAGATTTCCAGCCCGGTCCCATTCAGGGCCATGGAACCTCTGGTGTTTCAACTGAGCCTCTGGGTCCAAGGCTCTCACCACATTTCCCTGCACCTAGAAGTCCCTCAGCACCACAGCAACAGCAGTACTGGTGTCCAGGACCTTTCTGCAGTGCCATGGATCTCGGCTTTTTACTGCTCCAGCCCAGATTCACTGAGGAGTGATGTATTTGCTGCTTGTTCCCACCATAGATGAGATGTGTGGGTGACTTCTGCAAGGCAGAGATGTTTCTGGTAGAGATGAAGCTCCTCCTTTCTTCACACTCCGGGTATTTGGGAGATAACCAGGGACTTTGAGCTCAAAATCCACTGCTCTGCACTGGAACAGCCTATGGCAGTAGACTGCTAGTTACCTTCTCTCATCAGATAGCTCCACATTTCCCCCTCTGTGATGTGTGGTCCATCAGGGAAATGGGTTGGATGTGGAACTGCCCTGGAGCAGCTCTTTTGAGTGCAGAATCATAGAAGTTGGCACCTATGCAGCTCCTCCTGTCTTGCTGATGCTCCATCAACTGTGCATTCCACATGAAGCCTCCCAACTGTGTGGGAGTGGAGGGTGCCAAGAGATAAGATGGATGTTGCACCCAGGCACTGTTAAACATGATGCTAAGATGAGATAAGAGCAAGAAGCACCTCATGGTGCCTGGTGATGCCAGGATGGTCAACTCTGGCCGTTGCTATCTCCCATAATGCAACCCCCATCTCCATTTTTCCTCAGGCCCTCTGGATGCCTGGTCCCATCTTTCTTGATTCCGTCCCAGCAGCAATCCATGCTGCTTAATTGCAAACTATATTAAAACAAAAAGTGTTTCCTTGTGTGTTCGGCTTTAAATTTATCAGCCCTTGCCGCCACTGAATGATGGTGGCAATTAGGAGCCTGCTGCATCCCCAGTTCTTATTCTGCAGCCGATGCAGCAGTGATTAATCCTGTGGCAAACACAACGGAGGTGAATGCAGCAGCTCTGGGGACAGAGATAATCTTGGGATAATTTATAATTGCAAAGCCATGCTCGGAGCAGGAGAAGCCTCTGGGAGTTGCTTTGCTTTTCATTTTGAAGGGGAGACTGACTGACAGAGCTGGCGTTGGCTGGTTTATTTGTCCTGTTGTTTGCATTGGACCACTTCCATTTTCTGGCACTGAGGGACTGTCTTTGGGATGAATTTTACCTCAGTTTAGGAAAGCTGAGCAGCCTGAACCAGGTCTCAGCTGAGCAGTGGGAGAAATGCAAGCTCTGACTATTCCTTGTTGTAACTGTGAGTAACTGGCACCAAAGCAGTGGAGAAGCATAAAACACATTGGGGGGCTGGGATTCAGGCTTGCTATCTTCAGATCCCTAAAGAAGCTGCAGAAGTGATACTCTGCCTTTTCTTTGGCTGCATGAAGACCCAAGGGATCTGGCTTTTAACGTAGGTGCTTCAGTCAAGTGTGTTTGAAATTGTCCCAAGGCCACCTTAACACAGGTCTCTGTAGCATCACCACGTATAATGCAGCTCGCACTCTTAAACCCTGCGGGCTGCTGCTGGAGGAGCACAGTGGTACCCTTAGCTTATCCTTTGTTGCATTTTCTCCCTGCTCCTCAGCCCAGTCTTTGTGGGATTGTTTGCCCTCTCAGGAGGACAAGGACATGCATGGGCTTGGTCTGGAAGTGCTGAACAAATCCTGGGTTCCCATTTCTCCAATGAGATGAACACAAACTGTTTCAAATATGGTTAGAGAACCATAACCTATTCCCACTGCTTCTTCCCTCCTTGCAAGGACCAATGGAAGTTTCTTTGGGTTAGAAGGGAGCATTCTAATTCTGTTAGTCCTCATTCAACTTTCATTAACCACCTTGAGAAGTGCTTTTTGTACATCACACCTCTGGTTTGTCGCTAGCTACTGGGAATGGGTGATCCTGAAAGAGCAGACAGTGTCAGTTGTAATCCACTTAGGTCCAGCCTCATTCCTTACTCTTGTTTAATATTTAATTATTGGGAAGGAGATGTTTCCAAGAGAATTTTAGTGAGGAACAAGCCAGCAGGATACTTGCTGCCAGCAATCACAGCTTATCACAGCTGAGACCCCCAGGCTTGCCCAAGCAGTGGTACCCACACTAGTTGTGGACTGACCGACAGTCCTGAGTGTGAGTGCAGGATTCGGCTCATGTGTTTTCCCTTTGAGACTTGGAAGACCTTAATCATCTGTGAATCCATTTCGCAGGTGTTCCCTGGAACAGATAAGCATCACTGGCTATTTTTTAACCCACAGATGGAGATGTTATTATGAGCTACAGCCAAAGCTATGTAAACCTGTAGTGAAGCTGGTGATGTGTTGTGTGCTTAAAGTTAAATGTTATCTTGAGGTCTGATGGACTATGATTAGGAATGGCAACCTAATCCTCACTGGAGGTAGTGGGAATGTTTAGCAGATATGTTTTGGAGAGCTTTTTTTCCCCTAGTGACCTGCAACAGGGCATTTTCTCCCTGAGGATCAGGGATGGTGAGACAGTCACATAAAAATAGGATATACAGTATCCATAGTGCATACGGAGTTAACGAGACAAGAGGGGAAGTATGGTAGGAAACATCTAGAACAAGCAAAAGACAGGCAATCAAATGACCATTTTACAAACACATGATAGGTACCAAGGAGATTGGTAGCAGTCATAACAGACTGGTTAAGAAGAAACTTTCAGATCAATCAAAATCTCTTTGCAAGAGTCTTTCTGGAAAGGGGAGATGCAGTAGATACCATGTGCCTCATCTACAGCAAGGCTTTAATCACTGATGTGTTAAAGCAGCTAAAGTGCATAACTCAGATGCTTAATGTGGCTTCCAAGATGGGAAGGCGTGGATCTGAAGGCTAGCTGGTGGACACAGATCTGAAGGTTAGATGAATGCGTACAGAGGAGGATTCCACGGACATGCAGAGTCAGGAAGGACTGGGAATGGCACTGGAGGATGAAGCTGGGATGAGAGGTGGCCTCAACTTGGTGGAAGAGCAGCCTTCCAAAAGTAGGGTGAGATTCGGTTGGGAGATGCGTGGGGTGGAATAAAGCAGGAACATCCAGCTGCACAAATACAGAATGGGGAACAACCGGTTTGGGCAATGGGTTACCAGGGAATGTGAGTCAGGAAATCCACCCTGTTACGGAGGGAGAAAAGAGCACACGGGGAGGTGTAAACAGGCATATAGCCTAGTCTGAAACTGAGTTTATTACTCAGACATGCGGAAATGTGTTTCTGGATCTAAGTCTAGAACAGCGTGACAGAAAGAGCTGGGAAATCTGAACTAGGAGGAAAGGTTTAAAGATTGGAGGTTTTCAGCTGAAAGAGAAGAAGCGCAATGGGTCATCACAATGATTTTCATGATATAAAAGGTTGCTGTAAACCAAAAAGAAATGTCAATACTGTCTGCTGAATCTCTATTAAAAATGCATGTTGAATTCTCTCGAGTTTAAATATAGCTCAGTTAATAGAAAAGGACATTCTTCTGGGAACTGAAATCGTATACACTTAATTAATGATAATGAACACTGCAGGATATGGAAGACCCTGGGCAAAGATTTTGACTGCAAGGTGTTCCAGCAACACTTAACTCAGTGTGGACATCTGTGATTTGATCAAGTGGTTGCCAAACCACTTTATCTCTCCACCAGGGGTGGAGGAAAGTACTAATTATATAGACTACAATAACTTCTATTCCTGCCTATGTTCAAGATAATATTCATTGTCAGCTGAAATCTACTGGGAATTTTGCTCTTTTACTGAATCTGGCTGTTTAATGGCTATTAAAACAGAGACATGTTATTCATTCTGAAATAGCATGTCCAGTAAATGTAGTTCTATTTTTCTTTAGGTCTTAAATTCAGTCTGCCAAGAATTAATTTGCAGTTCTGTATGGCTTGAGCAATATTGGTTGGGTTGTTTTTTTTGCCTGTCTGTGTCCCTGCAGATGCAGATAGATAAATCAGGGTGTGGAGTGTCTGTCCCTGTTGAGCAAGTGGAATGGTAAGGACAGGGAGCAGCCATACTGGGTACTGGGGAGTAGTGCTTCTCTTTAGATACTTATGAGTGTGTGGTCTTCACCAAGGATGCAATCAAAGACACCCAGGGCTGCAAGTGCAAAGCCTTGTACTATGCCATAACAGAATATACTTGGCTGCTGTAAGGATATTGTCCCTAATGAAATGAAGATGAATATGAAATACTGCACTGTGGACCTGCTGCCCAAATCCTGCTCAGGTGGTGTCAGCAGAGGATACTCCCCATGATGCTCAGTCTGAAGAGCTCTTTATTCTAGGATACGTCATAGGGCTATCCAACACCTTCTGATCAAGGTAGAGCATCTTCAACTTGCTGTCCCAAGCTTTTCATAGCCTAATTGTGCAGGTGGCATCTCGGGACTAGGAGTGGTGATGATGGAAGCAGATTCTTCAGGTGCTTGGGTTGCTGCTGCAAGCCCTTGAGACACTGAGAACCACACAAGATGACAGACGTGTAAACAGGAATGCAACAAATGAATGGTGTTTAGAAATCAGTGCGAATCACTTTTAAGACAACTAAGTATTGGCTTTATGCACTGTGAGATGTTGGGAAGTCTGCCCTCAGTTGCCAGAGCCATAAGCTCTGGTTTGCTTAATGCTAATGTGAACAGAAAAGCAGTTCCTAGGTGCTTTTCTCATCCTTTGCTGCTGGAGTCTGAGATAAAACAGCCAAAAGGAGAAGGCTCCAGCCCCTCCTACATCTCACATGGCCCAGCAGAACAGCATTGCTGTGCTCTGGCTTTCATTTGCCAGTGGCGGTGGAGAGGAGTTGACAGAGCCTTGGCCTCATCTGCCTCCTCCTCCTCCTCCCATTCTTCATCCCCAGGAGCTGGGACTTCCTGTGGTTTGGCAGGAGCTCTATAAACACGCTCCCCAAAGTGCCTTCCCCCGCCTGCCACCACTGCACGCCCTTGGAAAGAGGAAACACTGAAGCCGGGAATGTGGAAGGGGATTTCCATGGGATTGAATGAGGTCGGTCTACTTCACCCATCCGTGGGGCTGGGAGGGATGCCCAGATTCCTCCTGATGGCCCCAGGAAAGATCCTGCCCCACTTGGTATCGGCCTGGAACAGCACATAAATGGCACCAAGGGTGGTTCCCAACATGGGGCTGCTCAACTGGCTCCATCCCAGCTTTATAGCCTGATGGACATCATCCAGAGATTTTTCCTCCCCTCCTTTTCCAAGGGAGGAGGAGGGCAAAAGGAGCCCTTGGAGGTCATGTGAAGATGGCTTTCAGCCAGAGGAGCATGGGGTGAAGGCACCTCTATGTTATCTCTGGCTGCGATCCCCACTGAGGAACCATTCCCTGCCCATGGATGCATGGCACAGGACATATAAATCCACACAGCTGTATGATTTTCTAGCTGAATTAGTGGTGCATCCCAGGGGAGACCCTTCTCTAAACCCTTCAGCCCAGACATGAGCATGGGGCATGCACCATGCACAGAGTTAACATCTGCATCTTGGAACATCTCATGAGTCCTGGCTTTGCAAGGTTATAATAGGTATAGTAAATAGATATAGTGAAATACCTATTCCCATTCCAGCAAGCCATGGGGTGTGGATACTGTTCACTAATCCCACTTTTTCCAGATTGTGGCATCCTGGGCTGTGGGCATTTCTTCTGGCACAGAGAGCATCCTCATGTGCCTGGATGATGTGACCTCCTGAGATTTCCCCACTTTGAATTATACCAGTCCTCTAGTGTGGAGGGGAATAGACTGTACATGACTTTCCCATGTGGGGACCAGGAGAGGGAGGGTGACAGTAAATGCAGTGCATGGGTGACATCTAATGTCATATTAGAGTAACACAGGCTGTTTTTTTGCAAGATTATTCCTAATTGTAGGGGCTTTGGAGTGAGCGGGAGGATCACATCTATCTGGATTTAAAGAGACACCTTATTTCCTGGGGAGGAAAAAGGATCTTTTCCTTCCAAGTAGCAAGAAATATATCACAGCATTTCACTCCCAGCTTCATACTTCACATGAGAAGTGACTTCAGAGGCTTTATGCAAAATTCTTATCTATAAATGACTTTGCACTTGGAAAGCTTGGAAAGGGTTGTATTTTGAAAGCATTTTTAAAGTACTATAAAGGAAATTTCAAGATTCCAGACATTTTGCTTGTTTAGATTTTCTTTTCTAATACCAGTATTAATGGCTGACTGGTTTGCCTTGCTTTGTGGGAGAGTATGTGTGTGAAAGCATATATATATTTGCTTGATATGTGTATATATATATATATATATATATGTATTTAGCCTAAGAAACTCCTGCAAGAGAGGAAAGAGATGTGGAAGAGGCATCCCTCATGCTGTGTCTCCCCAGGACTGCGGGAACAGCTCCTTGTCTTTACCGCTACTGCCTTGGAAGACGTCCAGGCCAAGGACTATTCCCGTCTCCCTGCTTCATTAGGTCTTGACAAACAGACACTGATCAGCAAGACTAGCTCCCTAATTGGGGAATACAATTAAATTGGAGCTGTTGTTCCCAGCATGCACTTGGCTGTTTCTCTCTCAAACCTGAAGAAAGCCATTTATCCACCAAGCTCTGATGGTGTCATGCTGCTGAAGGATGCTGCTTCTGGCATATTGTCCTGGCTTTAGCTGGGATAGAGTTAATTTTCTTCCTATTAGCTGTTATAGTGCTGTGTTTTGAATTTATGAATGACCCTGCAGAGGATGGAGCTCTGCAGGCTGCAGACAACAGCATGTTCCTGGATCCTACTGTAATTCCTGGTTGAACTTGAGCAGATCTCATGGCCTGACAGCCTCTTCTGATTTGAAAACTGAGGATGACAGAGAAGTTCTTCTCTCATGCAGATAAATGCATTGGGCACGTTGTAGCTTGGAACTTGTACTTTATAACAACTCTCTGCCACCATTAGTCCCTTCTCCTTGGATGAATCGGGCAATGCCTGTATCTCTGGTCCTTCTCTAAATCAATTCCTGGTTTTTAGCCAGGGCTTGATTTTTGGCCAGAAGGCACATGGCACGTCCCAGCTCTTGTTCCTTAGGCTAGAAGAAGTGGTAAATGCTCCATCCCTGGCAGCGTTTAAGACCAGGTTGGACACAGCCTTGGATGACATGGTCTAGTGTGAGGTGTCCCTGCCCATGGCAGGGCGTTGGAACAGGGTGATCTTAAGGGCCTTTCCAATCCAAACCACTCTATGATTCTACGACTGTAAATCCTTCCTTCTCTTTCCCTTCCTCCAAAACTAAGTGATTTCCCCAATCCTGCCTTCACCAGCTTGGAGTAGTGATGAACCTGACCCCAATTCCCTGCTTCCAAGGCAGATGCTGCACCAGAACAACCTTGATGTCCCTACTCCTGCTGGTGTGACCACATTAGATTTGCTGGAAAAATCAAAGGGTGGATGGAAATAACCCAGAATAATAGGAATAGCTTTATTTTTCCGCTTTTCTCATCATAATAGGCTGAAGCCTTCACTTTCTCAGAGGCTGTTGGAGAACTACATTAATTTGTTAGTGATTCAGAAATTGCTGCAGCCTCTTGGGTAGACACTTACAGCCCCATCAGTTGCTCATTGAAGCAGTGCCCCAGGAAAACAAGCACCATTAGGATCAAGCAAACCCTGACTGTTCCTTTCCTGCATAATGACAGCAATTAGTGTTTGCTGGCCCTTTTACACCATTAGTTAATTATCCCTTAGAGCTTCCTCTGGGAGGAGACTTACTATTTTAGTGTGCTTTACACAAGGGAAACTGAGGCACCAGATTTAAAGGTTGTTGCACAAGAGATGGAGATGGAGACAAAGTCCAGCGCTGTGATTGCGGTCTGGAACATACTCCCTGTTCCTCCCTGCCTCCTATGTCCACTGGAGCACATTTGACTTGCACCATTAAATCACATATTCCCTAGAGCTATTTTGGATTGGAACAGCATTTTTTTTTTATAATAGGGCATTTGCCTGAACCCACCAAACAAAACATTTAAGTTTTCTTTTATTTTTTTTGCCTCCAAACTGGCCATTTTTGGAAAATGAAAATCAAGGATATTTTTGGCTTTCCTGTTGCTGCTCCCTTATTCCGCCTTTTCAAGGCAAAACCAAAGAAACTGAGAAAAGGGTACAACTAAAAATGACCAAATGCACATGCGCACACACAAAAAGGGGGCTAAAAATGCTCATGTGCAGGTGGTCATTGGGATGCAAACCTGTGTTCCCTATATATCAGCTATAAAACTACTGAATTGTTCCTTGATGGCTTTTAAGCAGCTCCAATATTTTGCAAGGCAACTTTTTTTCAAGCCAATCATTTACTTGGGCTGGTTCACTAGGGTTTTACTATCTCATAAAGTCCCTTATTTACTCGAGAGGGCAGGTGTTCAGTAGATATATCTACGTAAGCAAAATACATACATATATGCCTACTTTGTAAAGATGCAGAACACCAATTTTTGTGAACTGTTATGTGATCTTACTGGTAGTTTTGTTATATATGAGTTTTTTTCCTGATGCATTCAGTTCTTAGGACACTCTAACACATTACGTTCTCAGGCTTCATGATCAAAAAGTGAATTCTAGCTGAGAAATGCGAGCTGGAAATAGAGCAGAAAGCCAAGGGTAAGACACCAAGGTTATTGCTGTTATTATTACTTATAAATACCAAATACTCCTGTGGGTTTTCAAGCAGGACATGTGAATTTTAAGGCCAGACTCAGGATTTTTCAGTGTGTGGAGCTGTGCCTTCAAGTGATAATCACCATGGCAGAAGCAGTCAGCACAGGGTTTAGTTTCCATCAGTTCAAGTCTTCTTTGGCCCATAGGCTGATGAATCCAACATTGTTGAGCATTAATAAAACATATAGATCCTCAGGTTAATAGTCAGCTGAAAACTTGCCACTATCCTGCACTTGTTTACCAAACAAGCCTTAAATATAAATAAAATAAGTATTAATAAAAATCCTTATTTCAAAAAAAGGAAAAGATTTTCTATAAAATCAGCTTTTCAGTTGGTTAACAGGTTATGGTATTTTGCTTAAATTATTATTCATGTGTTTCTCTTCCACCCCCCAGCAAATATACTTAGGATTCAGTGTATCTGAATCTCTGAATGCCTGCGTATTAATATCTGACTCTGCCTACCTGCTCTCTCCCTTCTGTTGTCCTCATACCTTGGTTGCGTAAGTATCTGCCATGATCCTTGAATCAAACATCTTCCTCCTTGAGAAGAACCAAGGCCAAGGAGGGAGCCAATTGTTGTTTCCTTTGCAAATGACCCCTCTCTTTTCACTGATCTGCAGAAATCCATCAGACCTGAATGTCTTCATGTTACATCCCCAGATTGTGATTTCGCTCCTGAATCCTCCACTTTGGCCTCATGGAGGGTTGTGATGGTCCTCTGAAATCATCCCATCTCCTCTGGTCCTTCCTCATTGAAGCTTCTGGCTGGAACTGGGGTTATTTTCCTGGTGCTTTGCTATCTTGCATCCAGAGCTGGGCTAGCAAGAAGTCACAGCTCATGGATGTAATGGGAGTGCTCCCATCTGCCTGCATCCTCAGCCCTCAGTCAACACCACCACCTTACCTGTCTGCAGTATCAGCAGTCCTTCCTGGACTCTTGTCCCTCTGTGTCTTCCCAAGTTTCCAGCAGTTGCTGCAGAGCAGAAGTTAGATAACTTTGCTCTCCTTGACCCTTCTTATCCAACCATTAGTTGAGCTTCTTATGCCAGCTCTGCTTGTCACACGTTGTGTGACAGTGTTCACCTACCACCTTCCCCACATTCACCTCTCTGATGCCTGCCCTTTACTCATTGCTGATGCCAACTGTGAGGAGGATGGATCTGATGGGTTCAATCACCATCTGTCTGCTGAGCAGGATAAGTTCCAACTGCACGGGCCCGGCCAGGAGGATTGGAAGGACTGTTGTTGTGGTGCTCTTCAATGGATAAACACATGGGAAGAACTGTCTTCTGAATCTCTTCCTTCTCCCAGGGCTGAGCTAAAGGGCTGATATGGGGAAAATACAACTTTTCTGCCTTAAATGTTCCTGATTTGTGGGTGAGCAAAGGTTGTGAATACCCAGGCTGTCACTATCTATGTAGGCAAATATGAGTTGCAATAATGAATTTAGCCATTTGAGAGCCTGTATAGAAGTTAAGTGGTGTTCACATCTTTTGTGCTGTGATGGACTTTACCTATCCCACTTAACACTTAGGAAGCCCTCAGGCTAGGCTGGTCTTCCCAAGGACAAAGATCCCAATAAAGAAGCTGTGCTGGAGGGAGTAATGACTCAACATAATGAAGTTATCTGATTATCAGTTTTCTTTAGGCACATTTCCTTCCAGCCTGTAAGTAGAGAGAGGCTAAATTGCTGTTTGAAATGTTATTTTGCAGTGTTATCATGTGATTCAGTATTTTTCTTTCCTCCTTCACTGTCATAATTACATTCTTATTCTGATTGCTTCATGTTTATGGATTATTTTAATCATGTTGACTTGCTAGTTTATGGGTTTGAGCTCTTCTTTGTTCTTTTTGGAGAACAACAACTACAGTAACCACTTTTCTTACTGCAACAGGAGCTTGTCTACATCCCTTTTCAGATGGAATGGCCTTTTTTGCTTTTAGTTATGTTTCTCACACTTATTTAGGTACAGAGAAAATCTCCAGGCACAATCTGTCCAATTCTTCCTCCAATACTTCCTAATTTTTGTCACTAAGTTTCTCACCAGCCACTGAATGTAAATCAGAATCCCTGGGGCATTTTACTTATTATCTCCAAGAAATAAGAGACAGCCCCCTGCTGTAGAAATCCTGTGTCTTGCTATAGATAAGGACACCTCTCAAAGGAATGATTTCCTTCTTTATATTAGGTGGAAAATGAGACTAACAGAAGAATTAAAAAGAGCCCAAACCAGTTCCTTTCTCCAGTCGTTCTATTGCAACCTGCACAGCTGAGGTCTGTCCTTTTCTGTGCCTGTGAATCATAGAATCATAGAATGGTTTGGGTTGGAAAGGATCTTAGGATCACCCAGTTCCAACACCCTGCTATGGGCAGGGACACCTTCCACTAATCCATGCTGCCCAAGCCTCTGTCCAACCTGGCCTTGGACACTGCCAGATATAGAGCATTTACCACTTCTTAGGGCACCAGGAGGTAGGATGCAGGTACCAAAGCGGTGACGTGCACAGGATGGCAAGTGTGTGCAGGACAGACAGGGCTTTAGCTATGAGCTGAGGATGACAGTGCTTGACATCCAGGCCCATTTACGGATTGCCGTAGGGAATCTACAACCTGCTTTTTGTCTCCACAATCATTTTGGATGTGTAGTGATGGGAGGTTTCAGGTTTTGACTGTATGGCAATCAGATATGGGCTGTATCTGCATGTAGGTGAATTGCTGTTCAGGGTTATTCCCTGAGCAGGTTCACGGATTCAGCATTTCCAGCAGAGATGCCTTGGAAGGGGGACAAACTTCCACAGGCAGGTCCTGGATCCATGCCCAGGAACGGGGTTGGGTGAACGTCAGCAGATTTGGTTCAGGGAGGAAGGTCGTGTGAAACTGCATCTTGGATCTGCCCACCCTTGTGCTTGCAGCTGAACCCAAAGACCCGGAGCCAAGGGCAGAGTTTCACTAGCACAGTGCCTGGGATTTACAACCTCTGCTGGGAACCTGCTCCTGCAGCAAGACCTGGTTGATGGGCTGTGTGTAGGGGAACATCCTTTGATGTTCAAACTGAAACAGGGAAGTTCAGGTTAGATATAAGGAAGATGTTCTTTACTGTGAGGGTGCTGAGGCACTGGCACAGGCTGTTCAAAGAAGTACTAAATGCTCCATCCCTGGCAGTGTTGAAGGCCAGGCTGGACAGAGCCTTGGGCTACATGGTCTAGTGTAAGATGTCCCTGCCCATAACAGGGGGTTGGAACTAGATGATCTTAAGGTCTTTTCCAACCCAAACCGTTCTGCGATTGTAGGATATGTACCTTTCTGGTGCATAGGAGCTCTCAGGCTAGTCCTGCACATCCATGTCCTTCCTCTACCCTTCTAGTTTCACCACACATGTCTATGGATGAGTGCCTGCTGCACTGACTCCTGTTTTCACCTGTATCCCAGAGCCTGTTTTCTTGGCCAGCAGGTTTCACTGCTAACTCAGCAGCTTCTTTGGCTCCTTTACCAGGTGTTGCTGGTTATGGCTCAGAGCACTTAAGGGGGGAACAAAGGGGCAGCACCTGTCAGATGGATGTGGGCACTGGTTGACAGGGGATGTTTGCTGAGGGATGCTCTGTGGTTACAAGGCTCATTAGACATGTTGAAGAGGAATGACATGGGGAGTGTGAAGGCATCCACCATCCTTGGGTGAGTTTTGGATACACAGCAGTGTCCAACCTTTCTCTGAGATGAAGGTGGGAAGCTGAAAAAAGCCATCTCTTTCACCATGATAGTTATATTTCTGTTTTATTAACTCACTCCTCCCAGTTTATTACCCAGTAAAAGGGAATGTGTTCTTTTCCCTTCTTTAATTAGCTTAATTAGCTTTATTTGACAATTAAACATTTGCAATGAAAACATAAACTATCTTTGATATAGATTTCCACTCCCAATGGTTGATCTATGATCCAGTTAAGAAATATAGAAAGCTTTAATCTACATGAAAGGGAAAATCATGTTTTTTCTTTAAATAACTTGTAGAGGATTTTCTCCCTTATGCACCTACCTGCTGCCCTAATCATGCCTGTTCAGGCAACGTATAACAAGGTATGAAGGATGTATTTATTATTGTCATTTTTGCTGTGTAAGGGAAGAAGTTTGCCAGGTTGTTTAGAGATGAAGAGGGGGAGACCTCCAAATCAACCCACAAAATGTGAGGCTCTTTTGGCTCTATAGTGCAGGCATCTCCATCTTTATCAAAGTTATTTTGCTCACCATTGCAGACAATGGAGCTTGGGCAAGCATGAGCATTGGTCTGGAAGGATGAAGGTATCTAGCTATGGAAGCTGAACCTCAGACCCTGGAGCCTACAAGTTGTACTCCAAGTGGGGAGTCAGCCTCAGAGGAGTTAATTGGGGACTTCTACACCATTGTTTGCCCCCCTCAGCCACAGCCTTAGGGGCTGCTGGCACTATGTGTTGCTCTTCTTGCAGCAGGGGGTTCATATGGGTAAGAGTTACTGCGCCTTTTAAAGCTTCCCAGCTCTCTCCTCAGCCTGAGCTTCTTCTAAATGTAAGACATCACCCATATGCATGTTTTGTGAACCCCATGGTTTCTGATGTGCCACCACATTTCCACTGTCTCTGTACTGCTCATTAATATTGCAGAGGACGAACTGCAGTAATAGCATGGTGATAAGATGCTTTATCCAGTGCACCCCAGTCAGTTTTAGGGCTTCTCTGGCATACTATATCAATGCTTTTCTGATCCTGGATGGGAACATCAAAGCTGGTTTTGAAACAGAAGAACAGAGCTACCTGAATTCTTGTTCCAGTGCTGAAGCAATGAATTGCCATCCATAGATGGACAGTTTCCAGAGGTGATCTCCACACAGTTGACACTGGTCCACATCAATCTGTTTAACTGTGGCATTTCGGTTGTCTTTATGAGGTTCTGGTAAATTCTTCATTGGAAGATGTGAAGACCAGAGATAGAAGAAAGGGGAATTTAGATTTGCTGAAGGGGTGCTTTGTTTGCAATTTGAAAGCTCAGATCTCTGGGCTCTGTTTCCTCTTTGAGCCATTTTGATGAAAGACTTAACTGCTTTTGTTCTTTCTTTCATTGGCAATGTAGTATATGCCATAAGCTTTCAGGTCAACCGAGCATGCATGTGCACACGGAGAACTGCCATCCATGAATCCTGGGGCTCCACCACTGCCCCTTCAGGCTCTCAACGTTCCCTTCCCTTGCCACATTTTCTATCTGTAGATGATGGAGATCCAGCCATGAAACTGATAAATTTTCACCTATATGACAGTTATATAACAACTATTAGAGAAGAGATACAGAGCAGGCCTACAGAGAAGGACTTGGGGTGTTGGTTGATGAGAAAAGGAACACGAGCCAGCTTCAGTGTGTGCTCGCAGCTCGGAAAGCCAACCATATCCTGGGCTGCATCAAAAGCAGTGTGACCAGCAGGAGGAAGGAGGTGATCCTGCCCCTCTACTATGCTCTTGTGAGACCTCACTTGGAGTATTGTGTGCAGTTCTGGTGTCTTCAACATAAAAAGGACATGGAATTGTTGGAACAAGTGCAGAGGAGGGCCACGAGGATGATCAGGGGAATGGAGTACCTCCCCTATGAAGATAGGATGAGAGTTGGGGCTGTTCAGCCTGGAGAAGGCTGCATGGAGACCTCAGAGCAGCCTTCCAGTATCTGAAGGGGACCTATAGGGATGCTGGGGAGGGACTCTTCATGAGTGACTGTAGTGATAGAAAAAGGGTAATGAGTTAAAACTTAAGCAGGGGAAGGTTAGATTGGATCTGAAGAAGAAATTCTTTCCTGTAAGGGTGGCGAGGCACTGGAATGGGTTGCCCATGGAAGCTGTGAATGCTCCATCGCTGGCAGTGTTCAGGGCTGGGTTGGACATAGCCTTGGGTGACATGGTTTACTGTGAGGTGTCCCTGGGCATGGCAGAGGGGTTTGAACTTGATTATCTTAAAGTCCTTTCCAACCCTAACTATTTTATGGTTATATGATTATTTTTATAGGAAGGAGTTAATTCAAGTTTACACACTATAAAGACTTCTTGTCACCAGGAATTGCCTTGTCCTGGGACAGAGATTTTCAGCAATATTGTGGCTTTGATTTCAAGCTGTTTTTTCTTATGTCCATGAGCCTGCACTCCCTCAAGTTCACCTTAACCAGCACAACACACAGATGGGTCTGGAAATGACCTGGTTTTTAGGTCACCAATACCATTTGATACTAGCTCTGAAAACCATGTGTTCAGTTTCTGGGATAAAAAGGAGATCAGTGCTGACTTCTTCCCTGCTGTGTTATGAGGCCGTGCTCGGTATCCTGAGCTGCCCTTTGAAGCAAGGAAATGAGAGTGGTTACTTCAGCCATATGCTGGAGACTTGCTCACCATTCTGGATCCCAGAGGTAGTTTGCAAACCCTTCACCAATATGGTCCTGCCCATCACTGTCTTGCTCTGCAGTTATTTCTGCCATGTCAGAGCTGTGAATGCTGCCACAGGATCAGGAAGGACACATGATAGTAATTTAAGCATATTTTTTGTTAGTAGAAAATGCAGTAGGGAATTTGTCTTAATTTTAAATGAAGGAACATTCGTTCTTGTTAGTAATAATTTTGCTCAATTCTACGGGCAGGGTTGAAGGAAGAAATGGTGTATTGATTGACAACCCAGCTTATTGTCTAGAGGAGTGGTAAATGCTCCTTCCATGGCAGCGTTCGAGGCTAGGTTTGACAGAGCCTTGGGCTACATGGTTTAGTGTGAGGTGTCCCTGGCCATGGTAGGGGAGTGGAGCTGGGTGTTCTTAAGGTTCTTTCCAACCCAAACCATTCTGATTCTTTCTCTGCTTTCTGAAATAACTCATTAATTTCTACCTTTTTTTTCTCTGCAAGAATCAGATCAGCCTCATCTGTGTGATCCGTTCCTCAACACCTTTACAGAAGTCCCTTTCTGTAGTTTTTGAACAGTGTGAGTAATGTTTAATATAAGCTTTTAGATATCTTTCAGCCTACTTGACCCAAAACTGTTCATGGAATTGCAATACAGAGGTTAAGCTCCCTCCTTATCCCTGCTGACTTCTTGTCCTGGGTTCAGCAGTAGCAGTCATTTTACTGCTTCTTAGTAGCTGATGCAGTGCTGTGTTTTTGACTTTCAGCCTGGGAACAGAGCTGACACCACCGATGTTTTTAGTTGTTGCTCAGTAATGTTTACTCTGACCAAGAACTTACTGAGTCTCATGCTCTGCCAGGGAGGAGGAAAAGCCGAGAGGAAAGAGACAGGACACCTGACCCATGCTACCCAAACAGGTATTCCATACCACAGCACATCATGCCCACTATATAAACTGGGGGCAGTTGCTGGGAAGGGCTAGATCACTGTTCGGGTCGGGCTGGTATAGGTCAGCGGGTGGTGTGCGGTTGCAGACTCTTCCCTTATTTCCCTTATCATTATTATTATTATCATTATTATTGATTGATAAGAAACTTAACATGAATTGGCTACAGTGTATACTTGCAGCCCAGAAAGCCAACTGTATCCTGGGCTGCATCCAGCAGGTCAAGGGAGGTGATCCTGCCCTTCTGCTCTCATGAGACCTCACTTGCAGTATTGTGTCCTGTTCTGGTATCCTCAACATAAAAAGGACATGGAACTGTTATAACAAGTCCAGAATAGGCCTTGAGGATGATCAGGGGATTTGGAGCACCTCCTCTATGAAGACAGGCTGAGAAAGTTGGGGCTGTTCAGCCTGGAGAAGACAAGGCTGTGTGGACACCTCAGCAGCCTTCCAGTACCTGAAGAGGGCTATAGCGATGCTGGGGAGGGACTCTTCATGAGTGACTGTAGTGATAGTTCAAGGGTAATGAGTTAAAACTTAAGCAGGGGAAGGTTAGATTGGATCTGAAGAAGAAATTCTTTCCTGTAAGGGTGGTGAGGCACTGGAATGGGTTGCCCAGGGAAGCTGCAAATACTCTGTTGCTGGTGGTGTTCAAGGCTGGGTTGGACATAGCCTTGGGTGACATGGTTTAGTGTGAGGTGCCCCTGGGCATGGCAGGGGGGTTGGAACTTCATGATCTTAAGGTCCTTTCCAACCCTAACTATTCTATGATTCTATGATTATTGGTGGTAATGTTAGTGGCAGCAATGGTTTGTCTTATACCTTAGTTACTGGACCGTATCTCAACCCATGGCAGTTACATTCTTTTGATTCTCGTCCCCATCCCTCTAGGAGCAGGGGGAGGAAGGGGTGGGGAGTGAGTTAACGGCTGTGTGGTTCAGAGTTGCTGGCTGGGCTTAACTAACCACAGTTCTTTGTGGTGTGCAATATGGGGCACGAAGGGTTGAGATAATGGCAGGTCTGACCAGAGTTTGTCTAATCATATTTGTGATAAGTGTTCATTGTTTGGATTAACAGTCACTCATCACAATGCTGATTTATTGGCTGTCAAAATTTTTTCTCTTGATCTCATAGTTTCAGCATGTTGCACCTTACTTACAGCCGGTATTTGCTGTGTTAGTGTTTATCAGATGGGGGGTTTGAGCTAAGGTTCTTGTTTCATTATACTCTGTGGTAATGACTTGTAATGCAATAGACTCGTTGATCATGAAATCCATATGGCTTGCATTCCCAGTGTGATCACCACCTCTACACTCTGGGAGGTATATAATAGAAGTGTTTAGCAATTACACATCTCTTTTTCCCTCCTCAGTTGGTCAACCTATGAAGGAGACATTCCCTTATATTCCCAGCTCCCCCACCAGGCTATTTACAGCATCATTTCAGATTTCTGAAGGTTTTGAACGGTCTTTGAGTACCCTTGAGACCTGCATGTTAATTGTGATGGGGATCACCATGTTGGCTCATACAGAGTGTGTTTTACCTTCAAAGGACCAATTTGTGCCAATATCAGTTGCCCCTGTACACAAGGTGAAAAGAACACAAGAGGCACAAAAAGCAACACATACAGTGAAGAAAGATGAAGAATCAATGAGCTTACTGCACGGAGTGCAGCATCATCATACACCCACTCATTGGCAGCAATAACCTGGCATGATGTAGCACCACCAACAGTGGATGAAGTGATTCGTCAACTCCAAGAGTCCGAAGACTGTCTCACCCCTTCCATCATTTCAGCTGTGGAAAAACTGTCCCAGGAGTTCAAACAATTGAGAGATCATCTATCCAATCTATCCAATCTATCCAGCTTTCCAAGGGTACCAGCCCACATCTCGGCTATTAACAAGAGGCATCCTACTGCTCAAGAGAGGAGATATAGGAGGTATACCCCAGGGGCTACCCTATTGTTTTACTTGTGGGGTCATGGAGAAGACATGAGAAAACGGGATGGAAAACCTACCTCAGATCTGGAGGAACGGGTGCATGAATTGGAGAACAAAGGTCAAAGATGATCATCCCATGAAAGCCATGTCTTCAGTCTCTGCTGAGCAGGTTCCCAGATGGGGAGTGGAAGAGCTGATTTTACTCCAGCTGCTATGGTAAAGAAGACTAATCCCTGTCTACCAGAAGTAAGTGACCAGTATTGTGATGACTATTAGAGGGGCCCTGCCTCCAGCCAGGTGGTAGTAGGAGATAATTGGATTTATTGGACTGTGTGGATCAGATGGCTTGGCATGTCAGTCCCACAGAAGTATAAGGCTATAGCAGACACGGGTGCACAGTGTACCCTGATGCCATCAAGCTGTCAAGGGGTGGAGCCCATTTCTATTTCTGGGGTGACAGGAGGATCCTGAGAGTTGACTATACTGGAGGCTGAAATCAGCCTGACTGAGAGGAAGTGGCAAAACCACCCTGTTGTGACTGGTCCAGAGGCTCCATGCATCCTTGGCATAGGTTACCTCAGGAGAGGGTACTTCAAAGACCCAAAAGGGTACCAATGGGCTTTTGGTATTGCTGCTTTGGAGACAGAGG